>APFE031252991.1:127912-152733 GCA_000404065.3 Pinus taeda | reverse complement strand
CTTTTAGGGACTTAGAAGCCCTTGGTTTATGGACATGTATGATTGGGGTTGCAGTGCCCAAAAATTTCTATAACAAGTGGGGGATTTTACTAAGAGTTGGATAGCTTGTGAGCTAAAGCTTTGTGTAATACTGAGATATTTCCACTTGTATGATAATACAGAGATCGGGGTTTTTAGCTGAGGCTTTCCCCAGAGTATTCTTTTGTGTTCATGTGTGGTTGATTTCTTATTCATCTGTTATATGTGTTCTATTTGATCTTGCTCAAAATCGATTAAGCTTCTGCAAGTTTTTTTGTAGAAGTAGATCAAGTATTTTTCTTTAGTTACATTGCATTATCAGGTGATCTACAGTGAGAATTTTTACATGGTATCAGAGCTAGTTGATTTGTAGAAATTTCTACAGGGGGGGGGCCAGAGCACCCAAGGTACTACCTCGATCCTGGAAGATGGGTGTTGAAGTCGACGAGAAAGAGGCATAAACCGTCCAAAATGTTGAACGGGAAATCAAGATGTGCAGTTAAAAATATTGTAATATGGTTGGTCAACAATGCATGATAATGAAAGCTGGCAATATGAATTAATATGGACAACTTGCTCGAGGTCAGAGCTATAATGCGAGTGGCAGTAGTCAAAAAAAAATTCTAAGGGGAGTGGCCCTGGAGTCGGTAGGACATCCAGGGTAGGTGTGAGTCTGTTATGGCTGGTGTGAATAGGGTAAATGAATGTGGTTTATGTGCGAGCTCTGACCAAGGGCGATTAGGGACTGTCATCGGGTACAAGGCATGAAAATTTGGGTGGGAACCATTTTCCTAAAAAAAATTGTACACTTTCGAAAAGAATATAAAGGTGGTTTGGGATGTACATGCACAAAGAGGGGTGCCTCATGAAAATAGTGAAATGTATGATGATGGAGGTAAAGTGTATTTTGCGAAGGGCGGGGGCCACATTGGTTAGTCTCGATGTTGGGTTGATGAGGCAGATGAAGTGACACAAATGAGATTATGTTGTATGGAGGGATGATAGTCCCAATGTAGAATGTGGAAGAGCATCCATCTTTATCCATCACAAATGATTAAGGTGGCATAGGAGTAACGTTGGTTAGCAATAAGTGAAGAAGATAACAATGAGGCTAATCTTCAAGGCATGCAAGTGAGATGGCTCCCAGGTCTGAGTAGATGGTCATGGATTCCAAATGAAATGTGAGGGTCTATAACACAAGGTGATCCATGAGTGGGGAGGCTCTATCAAATGGCATGGACATTTACCACATGCAAGGGGAGGTGGTTGTAAACGTGGTCGAGATGATGGACCTTATGGTGCATTTTGAAGAAATCATGTCAGGATATGCAAATATTTGTAGGAAGCCTATCGTGCTAGTTGATGAATTATACATGTCCTCTCGTCAACCACCAGGCTGTTGATTCTGGAAGGAAGTTATTGACGTACCTGCAACCTCAACAACCAAAACCCCAAGTGAAAACATCTTGATAAAAACATATGTAAACTGAAATGGGCTAAACGAGATGAACAAAAAAATAGGAGAAGGCATACCTAAAGTGGTACTCTAAGCGTGCGTCGAGCCCAAAAATGAGTTTAGGGTTGAAATGAAATGAAGGGTGCCATGATGAAGATGATGTGGTCCTGATCCTTGTGTCTCCCATGGTTTTGAAAAAGGAGGTCATGAGCTCCTGTATTGGGCTCCGGAAGATGACAAAGAGGGCGATATATAGGGAAAAGTGGGCCATATGCCACCTCATTTGTACTTACTGTTTTGGGAGGTCATAGTTGTTCTAGGAGTTATTTCCTGTCGTTGTGGTCAGCTTATGCACCCCGGTAGTGTGCGGGGAGAGACAAGTTAGAACACACAACCCTAACTTTGTCATTTTGGTAAACTAGGTTAGGTAGGTCATACAGGGTTGACCTATACAACCTTTTTTAGGGTAAAAAATTTGACCGCGCAGGTGACTGAATTTCAGTCACTCAATCTCTACAGATTTCTCAAGGATACCCATAGAGACTTTGTGGGTGTCAAATGGTCAGTCATGCTGATAGTGCAACTTAAGGGACAAAAGTCATGGTATCGTTGGTTGGATGACCCCGTGGCTAAGCCATCTAAGGTTTCGTTGTTTGCATGCCCCTAACGAGAACAGTTGCACGGACGGCGTGTCTACTCAATGAGTAGGCGCACGACCTGGTATAAATGTCATTGCAACTAATGGTTTGAAAGATGCGCAGAGTGCCTGTTATTGGTATAAACACGCGAATGTGTGAAAGTGATTTTTGGTAGCCTACGAGGCTGGTTTTTTTTACTTTTGACATCCTTGATGGCAAGATGGGCATGTTGTGGAGAGAGCATGACTAGGAGCCTTTGTGCACAACAATTGTGAGGGATGTTGCTGCTAGTAAGACTCTAACAAGTTGGGGGTTGCTAAAGTTTCTTCAGAACCCTATTCTGAGGTCGCAAGATGCATTCTTGTTGTTCCTTATCCGATGGTGGGATGTGGACCACCAGATATTTGTCACCAGATGGGTTGATCTACTTATTTATGTTGAGGTAGACATATATTTTTTACTGGGTTAGTGCCTTGTGGGGAGGTCTTACAAGGCCCCTGCCGAGTGGGTAGGTACACATTCATGTGTGGGCAGAGGGTCACTGTGGTCCCAACCTTATTGATGAGGGGTGTATCTGTGTTGCTTCCATCATAAATCTTGCCAAGCAATTTGCATTGGCAATGATTGTATGTCTTGCTGGATCAATGACCCCTAATCAGGTGTTAAGGCCACATATTATAATGCTACAAAGACTACAAGTTGGTCACTTCTTTGATTGGTTCAGTTTTGTGTATAGGGGCATGCTGCCACATCTTACACAAGTGTGACAGGGTCAGGCATGGATTTTATTCTATGTGAGAATTTTGTGCAACAACTTATACGAGAGGGTAGTGATGCTCCAGCCTTTTTTAGCAGTGTCGCTAGGACCTGCTAGAGACCCACAGATTAGGCGATGGGCTCTAGTGGTGGTATGATAGGGCGTTATTGGAATGCCACTGTGGAGGGTTGGTTCAGATCCAATGCCGAGATGATTCTATAGTACCCCTATTGTGGTGTGGACTTTAGGGGCGATCCAGATATGGGGCTTCCTCCTGGTGATGCTTGAGGGCTAGAAAGTATGTTATTTGTGATTTCTGCATTTGTGCTTTTTTACAATTATAGATATGAGGCATTTTCTGATGATGTTGATACCATGTATGTTTTCTCGTAGATGTGGGACCTCGCGAGCGACCATTGGCCTACTTGGTAGGCAACATTCCTCGACGCATGGGTGTTGTTGGTGCGATTATTGTGCCATAACGACAGAGAGATGTCAGGGCTCAGGAAGAGCCTAAGAGATCAACACAACACCTTCGACTAGAGATTGGTGGTCCCTTTGGAGAGGGAGGTAGCTCCTCCACCTCAGCGGAGATGATCAGGTTGTGAGAGTGTGCCGAGGAGGTAGAGGCTCGAGTAGTGGGTGCATAGGCTTAGGAAGAGGCTACATAGGCTCAGCTAAGAGACTCAAAGGATGCATGGGTTTGAGCAGTCACCCTAGCACGAGTGATGCCCAAGGAGGGGTGGTCTAGTTTAGGGGAGGAGGTCGTGAAGATGATTCTAAACAGGGCATGATGTCTAACTCTTCATCGCTTCACGATGGTGGTAGCGGTTATGCATCCCCTCCTAGTAACAGATGCGACAATGGGACCTTCGGCTGGGGGTGGAGGGGTACAACTCTAGAGAGAGTTTTTATATGTATCGGGGAAAGCACCCATTATGAGGATGCTCCCTTATTTTGATTACCTATTTTTCTTGGCCTTGAGTCAGTAGATGTATATAATTTTTGTATTCATAGACATATTTTTATATATATACATATACAAGATATGATTTTTTGTAGATCTTATGATGTGTTTTGATGTGCATGCTTCTATACATGTTATGTATGTCTTCATTTATGTGATGGATATTATGTTGATGCTTCATGTTTCTTGGTGGGGATATATATGTGATACATTCCAGTCTAGTATTTATTTAGCTATGCGATCAGCTATATGATTTTGATTTCTTGGTATATGTGTAAATGTGATATGATCAAAACCACGAGTTAACCTTTGTGCATGCAGATATTTCTGAAAGAGGCATGGATCATGAAATTTGAAGGTTCTATTCAACTGCGATACAATAAGTTGGGAATCAAGGAATATATGCATGTGACTAATACCTAGATGGGAGGCATCAGCCAAGAGGCCTATGATGGCATTGTACTCTGCTTGATTGTTGGTAGTTGAACCTATACATAATCCATTAGCGGGATATGTTGTGTGGTCGAGAGAGCATATGGCCAAGGCTACTGTAGTGAGGTCTTGCAACCATTAACAAGCACCATCAGTGAACCCATGGTGATAAGCTAGTGGATAATCCATATGTGACACATGATGAGAGATATGTTTCAGAGTGTATCCATGATGGATCGGTAATCATAAAAGTAAGTTATGGTGCATTAATTTTCATTCTATGGCTACTTGCAATGTTATGGATGATTTTTGTAAAGATAGAACCCATTGACGAGATATTTGAGGCAAGTCTCATTGGGCTTTGCTAAGATGTATGCCCCCTTGAGGAGGCAATGCTTGACAATGTAAGGCTCCTTCCATAATGTCTCAAATTTCCCTAGTCCTAACACTTCTTTGGCAACATCGTAACGAAGGATTAACTCCCCCTCAGTAAAGGACCAGGGAGTGACATTACAGTCAAAAGTGGCTTTCGTGTCCTTTGTTATACTAGAGATATTCTCGTTGACTTTCGTCAATGTGTTCCAGCTGGACACACCTTTGTTCTAAAGGTGTAGTTTCGGTGAGAAGTTTGATGGCTGAGTCCAAGGTAGGGATCTCACGCTCAATGGGGAGGACAACTTCGACCCAATAGACTAACTAGAAGGGTGCGAAATCTGTAGATGCTTTGACTGCCATGTCGTATGCCCGCAGGGTTGAAAACACCATATGTTTCCAATTGGTTTTGTGGTTGTTCACCATATGCTGCAACATTGTTTTGAGGACTTTGTTGACAACTTCTACCTGGCCATTGGACTGAGGGTAGTATGGGGAATCGAACTCGTGGGGAAAACCAAGGTGTTGGGATAACTCTTGAAATATTTCGTTCTCGAAATGTTTGTCGTGATCGAATACCAACTCCTTGGGAACACTGAATTGTGTTATGACATGGTTAAAGAAAAATCGTTCAGCGGTTTCTGTGATGTTATTGTATGTGGGTATGGCCTCTGCCCTTTTGGTGAAGTAGTCGACAACAACCACAATGTACTTATGGTTGCCTGATGATGGGTGGTTGTAGGTCATAATGTCTATGCCCCATTTGCAGAAGCGGTCGGAAACGATGGCTAGGTATAGGGGAGCTAGTGGGGCTTGCACCTTATGAGCATATCTTTGGCACCACTCACATCTCTTGACTACTTGAATACAATCATGGCATAAGGTGGGCCAGAAATAACCAACATGGAGGACTTTCTGAGTGGTGACCATCCGTGAGAGGTGGTCATTCTTGAGTGAGGTATCGATGGAGGATTGTTTCAATGCCTCGTCAATAGAGGACATCCCTTAGAAGGAGGTAACGAGGGGCTTGGTGGCGTATGCGCCTCTAGTCGTCTTGAGTAAGATGAGGTTTGAACTTCTGAGTTGATAAAAAGAGGAGGATTTCGCAGTACCATGGGTCATCCATTAATACTAAGAACAAATGTTCGTCAGGGAATGCATCATTAATGAGGGATCCATGGGTCTCTATTGGAAGATCAGTGATGAACTCGACGACAATAAGGGCCTTCTTGCTCTTGGGGGAGGCAAACTAAAGATTGAATTCTTGCATAATAAAGACCCATCGAGTGTATTTGTGGTTCTTCATATGACGAGTGAGCTAGTATCACATAAGGTTGATATTTGATACTACAATGGTGGTTCTTAAGATTATGTAATGTCAAAGCTTCTGTACAGAGTGGATGAGGGCTAAGGTTGCCTTTTTGGCTAGCCCATACTTCAACATAGGCTCGAATAGGATTTTACTGACATAATAAATCACTTGTTCTCTATTATCAAGTCCTTCTTGGACCAGTACCCCAATGATGGCTACCTCAGATGATGAGAGGTATAGGGTATAGTCCTTGTTATGGTTACAAGGGATAACCAAAGGTGCCTAAGACAATGCATATTTTAGAGCTTCAAATGAGTCTTGTGCCTCCTGGTCCTAGTGTAAAGGGATATCCTGACAAAGCAAGTGCAAGAAGACGTGCACACATGTGGCGTAGTTGGGAACAAAGTGGTGTAAGAAGTTGGCCTTACCCTGCAAGCTTCGGAGCTGCTTTAAATATTTTGGAGGTAAAATTTCCTTAATGTCCTGGACTTTGGGAGGGTTGAATCTAATACCTTGCTGGGAAAAAATGAGTCCTAGTAGTCATCCTTCGTTAATGCAGAAGCCTCACTCGAGAGGGTCCAAGCGTAGGTTATATTGTTGACATCTTTGAAACACCAGGCAAAGGTCCTCCAAATGGTCATCGTGATTTTTGGATTGTACAGTAAGGTTGTCCAAATAGGTGAGAATGAGATGAGCCAGATCATGGAAGATATAATTCATGGCTCGCTGGAAGGTGGCCCTAGCAATTTTAAGGCCAAAGGGCATCACTTGATATGAAAATTTGCTCCATGGGGTTGTGAAGGTTGTTTTATACTAATCAGTGTGGTGAATTTGAATCTGATTATACCCAAAGAACCCGCAAGTGAAGGATAGGGCCTCATGACCTGCACACGCGTCGATAACTTGGTAAATGAATGGTGTAGGGTAATTGTCCTTGGGATAGACTCTATTCAATTCTTGAAAATTAGTACAAACTCATATGGTGCCCTTTTTTTTCATGATAGGTACAGGGTTAGAAACCCAAGATGTGTAAGCAATAGGATATATGAAACTAGCTTTGTGGAGTTTCTCAATTTCCTACTTGATCGCTTATGCCTTAGGGGGTGTAATTGACGTTGTTTATGCCTAACATAGTAGGAATTAGGCTAGCTGTCAATATGATGTTCCACAATGGTGGGAGTGATGCCCGGAATTTTAGAGCAAGCCCATGCAAATATATCCCTATATTCTTGGAATGGGTCAGTGTATGAGGCCACCTTGTCCTGAGAGCAACCCGCTCCCATTAAGATCTCTTCAACTATGCCAAGTTTGTTTGAAATATTGACCTTAATGCTAGGTGGAATATTTTCCATATTTTGTTCCTCGAATGCATCTGGTGTCGGGATGGAATTCTTAAACCAATCTACTTGTCTTGGAGGCAGGAAATCTTTTGATTCTATGATGCAAATATCAAGGCTACGTGCATCAGTAGGTACAAATTCTTTTTCAAGTAGAAAGTACGAGCAATGGTGCATGGCATCCCATGGACATTCGGGTTCCATCATGGCTTCTAGAATATCTTCATTTGAGTGAAAAATATTATCTAGTGTTGAATTGGGCTATGCAAGGCCTTGAGGTTGGAGTTCAAGCCTAGTTGTTTTGGTCGACAAGCAAGAATCTCATTCGGTGGTTGATGTCGTAGAACCTAGAAAAGTTGACAATGTGCAGATAGGATGGGTTTGCACCGTCAGTGATGGTACCATCAATGTTGTGGGCTTAGTATTTTTGACACCAAAAAATGATGAGCAGATAACACGAATCATGGTTCCTACAAAATAGGAAATGAATCGTATGTGATGTTCCGTGTCATCAGCATTAGGTGGTTATAGAATTTATGTAATGACAGGTTGATAATGAGTGGGAGGAAGTTCTTGCAACCTCGGTGGTGTCTGAGGGGCAAAATTATCTTCCTCATGATATGTTGAATCCTAAGTTGTCTATATGTTTGCAACATATGACATGTCTCAGAACTATGAGAGTTACTAGTGCAAACACTGCACATAGAACTAGTGCTAACACTATAAATGGTGTGGGTGTCAATACCATCCATAGCATGAGATGATGATGCTTGGTTGGTCACATGAGGTAGGGCAATCCTGGGTGTCAGCAACCTCTAGATCTTAGGTGTGTTCCCCATATCAGGTTGTCTCAATGTTTCTCTCGATGCTTAAAAACGTGGAAGGTACTAATAGTTCCACGTATGGTGTGCTTGAGAGCAGTTGTGACACTGATGGCACGAATGTCTAATGCGGTTAGGTCACGGAGTATGGACCAACAAGCAAAAGATGATTGTAATATTTCCCAATTCCCAACATTGATTTAATAGGTGATTAGGCCTATTACATAGGGCGCATGTGTGGGGTGATTTTGATAGAGTGGCCTGAGGTTGTTTTGTCTTCCTTCTAGATCCAAACCGATGGTAGTGGTGGTTGAAACGGTTGTGGGTGCTTGACTTTGGCTCAGGCGAGAATTTATCCTCGAAAATGCATGATATGAACCTACATCCATCATCCCCCACTAGTGTGGTGTTATCTGCAGATTGAGTATCTAGTTTGACTAGATCATAGTTCTCAACGATGAATTGTCGCATGAGTCCCAACAGTTCGTAGAATTGGAAACGTTGTGGGAAACACTGGGTATGATGGTTTCTTGAACAAATGTGGTAGTTATGATGCCTGTGTCTAGGATTGTTTCTCAAGTGTGGTGTAGGTTAGGGTAATACCTCCTAAATTCCCATAACTCAGGACATTGGTTTATGAAATGGTCTGATTCAATGCATAAAGTGCACGTGGAGTTATGTTGGGGTGTCATTGATTCTGGCTACCTTTGTGCATGGTGGGAGCTTGAGGGACTAGAAGAGGGATATGGGCAAGAAGCTTCTTCCCTCGTGACATAAAAAATGGTTTTAGACCCATCATCTGCTGGTAGTGATGGGGTCATTGTATTCACTTGGGCTAGTGCACTTAACACATCTCTGTATCGAGGGATATATGAGCAGCGATGATTATAATGTCTGTATTCCACACACATGGTGCATGCATGATTGGTGTGTAATGCCTTATAATGTGCATGTGTGCTCTTTTCTCCAACAGGGGGAGGAGGATTCATTGGCATTTTTGGGGTATGCAAAAGAGATTTTAGCTCATCTAACTTGGGGCACATATTGGTGGGGTGCCCAACTACTCACACACAACACAGGGTGGAGGTATCATAAAGGAGGAAGCATTTGAAGCTTCTACCTTATTTCCTTTTTGTTTATCCATTTTTTTAGCACCGACAAGTGTCGAGGCAGGCATTGCTTTTTGTGGGGTGTTATCTTGAGGAGGAGGTACATGAATGATGCCTTTCGAGGTGATACCCGAGCTTGTCGACATGGCCTAAGTGGCCAGATACCAGACCAGTATCATCAGAGCCATATTGGGTAAAGAGAGTGTTGCGATGACTTGGTGCGAGACTAAACCAAGTGGAGGGAATAAGAAGGGTGTTTAGGTGATAGCGTATGGTAGGAATGAAGGATCAGGAACAACATTGTTGTTGGCATCTAGGAATTGTTCATGATCTTGATGGGTGTTTGGTGAACTCATCATGCACATTGGAGCTCTTGTAGGAGGGGTATCCTCTATCACGGGTGGGTCTCCTGGGAATCTCTCGAGGAGCGTTGATGGCTTAAATTGTTCAGGATTGAATTCAATGTAAGTTGTGACTGATTCAGGGGAAGATCTCATGAAAGATAGCACATAGTCAGGTGTAGTTAATGGCTTCTTCTCATAGTTTTTGAGTTGGTCAATTGTAATAATTTTCCCAGCATGGGGAAACATCATTACCCTGAATACGGAAGATGCTACCGCTGACATTTCATACATATAACTTTGTCCTAGAAGGATATTATAATCTAATTGTGCATCCAATACTTTGATGTTTATGAGCACGGTTTTAACGACCATTTGTACCAGAATGCCTTGGTATAGGCCTATGAGAACAGAAAAGAGCCCATCGCATGCTCTGAGAATGATGTTGATGGTTTGAGTTCGGGGGATCCAAGTTTTTTCCAAACTATTTTGGACATAATACATGTGGATTCCCCCTCATCTACTATGCAATGGTCGATGGTGATATTCTGGACTGAGACCAGAACTTGAAAAGCAAGAGCTAATGGTAGACGTGGGGTTGCTTTATCCAAGTCAAAGACCATTAAATGAGAATCGACAGGATAGATTGCTCCTAATGCGAACACTAAGTCTTTCCGTTGGGTTGGGCATGATTGCAAAACTTCCAACGTTGACATAGCTAAAGGAGTTTGGGCTAAGTCATCGAATATGTTATAGCTGTGAGCAGCCTTTGAGTTATGTCCAGCTCATCGTAAAGGACCTTTAACCATTTTGGATGGGCTCTATCATGTATCGAAGGATTTTCAAAGGTTTTGGAGGTGTTGCGTAACCAAGGTGGAAGGGTTGGTTTCTGGTGGAGTGTCTTACTCTTGTTTGTGCATCTGCAGGAGAACATCTTCCCTTGCCATGTAAATATTGCAGTTTGAGGCACTTGGGAACTTCCTCCATAAGGTTTCTAGTGTTGTTGGGAGTGTTCCTACTGGGTATTTACCACTCCTTGATGGGGGAAGGTATGTTACATCACTACAGGTTATTGATTTCCCCCCACTACCTTTCATCCTTTTTAACTCAAGGAGTTGAGGATAATGATGGGTGTAAAGACCATATTCACCACAAATGGCGCAATCGTGATTAATTTGTAGACTCATATTCTTATTTTTCCTTTGTGTGTTGTTATTGGTTGATTCCTAGTTTTGGTTCCATTTTGGGTTGCCCCCAGCCTGTGCCCGTGGAGGTTATTGTTGATTGTTTCCCCCTTGGTGAGGCTCTCCCTTTGGCTTTCTCTTTGGTTTTTTCTTAGAAAAGTTAGGTGGGTTAGCTATGTTCAGTTTTTCAACTGATAATTGTTGGTGAGCGAGAGAAGTCTGCACTAGATTAACACTTCCATTAGCTTGTGCTGGTGGGTTATTCTATTGAGGTGCGAGAAATACTAGTTCCCTTACCCCTAACTAGTGTATGAATACTAGGAAGGACAAATTGCTTCCACATTACTAGGGGGGTATGGGCCACCTTGCATGAGATGGTATTATCCACCCAATGTGGGTTGATATTGGTTAACTTGCATAGGAGGATTCTGCATAGGCATAGGTTTTCCAGGATAATATCATGTGTGGTGTGGTGGTGCTATGGCACCGAATGGTTGGCCACTGTAATTGTATCCAGGGTACCAGAAGGTGTTTCCAGGTTGATTTTGGGGTATGGTACCAATCAATCCATCAACAACATTGGATGTGCTTGAAGTCTCTTGTTTAAAAGTTTGTAGGTGTGGAGCATCTAGAAGAACATGGTAGAGGTATCCAGAATGGGTGTATATAAGCTATAATTGTTGATATTTGCTAATGGACTCTTCCTCATTTTGTGGGGATGAATTCACCACATCTTTTGAGATTTTCAACATGAGAGATCTAAAAAACAGGTCAAGGAGGATTTTATCTTCAAAATGTGCTTTACACAAGCTACGACGTTTCCACCACTCATGGATGTGATACGATATTTGTATAGCAGGTGTTTGTTTGAAGTGGGTAAGGATTTTCAAGCCCAAGTCCTGACTGACTAGGAGCTGGAAGAATGTTAGGAATGTTGTGGCTAGGGAACGAAAGCTCCCATGAGACACAGAAGGTTGGTCAATATACCATTTCTTCGTGGGCCCTGTAAGGGCGTGTTGAAACAATCACAATCAAATAGTATCATCTATGGAATTATTAAATGAACACCACAAGTGAAAGGTCATGACATGATCTCCTGGTTCTTCTCCCTTCTTCCTTTCGAATTTTGGAATGTCTAAAGGGAGCTTGGTGGGCATGGGTGGTCAATTTTGGACATGTGTAATTGGGTCATTGGTTAGCTTGCTTAAACCAGGAAGGTTTAAAGAAGCTAAAAATAGGACTTGCGAGTTGTCTGCCATTGGGAAATGGTTTTGGACAGTTAATGTATGAATGTTCCTTGATGAGGGTGGTTACCCTAGTGAGGACCGTGTGGACTCCTCGAAGAGGAGTTATGGTGGCTCCCCTTCTGGGTGGTGAATGGGGTACTTTGATGAGAAGGAGTTCCATGAAAAATTACATTGATAAAGGAATATCCTATAACTATAGTTGTGTGGTGTCCTTTACATCTAAACAACGAGAACCTTGGCACTCCTCCTAGTAATGGAGGAAGATTTTGAAAATATCTAGATCAATGGGGAGCCGTGGGTCCCCTATGGTGTCGAGTAGAGTGTGTGCTACTTTGTTTGATTGAGTGAAGGAGATAATTATTGAAGAAAATAAATCACATACATAAAACAAAGTGAAAATAAAATGCTTACTTTCTCTTTAACTTAAATTATTTGATCAATCAAACAAAAAAAATAGTTTTTGTTTGTTTTGTGTATGATAAAAGATCCTATAAAGACCTCATCATCCTTGCCACTCTTAAATAATTGTTATGTGGAAAAATACCTTTTGCAAACAAGAGCAATTTCCCTGGACTTCTTATTACCTTAGAAAACAAACACACAGTAACTGCTACCTTTCTCTAAGTTCTGATCATTTGAAAGAAATAGAATGAAAGAGGCCTCTTACCAGTTTAGTGAATTGATTGATGAAGTCCCTCAAGGATTTTGATCACTTTCTCTTTGATGCTCCAAATGTCCTCTTGTCACTCCCAACATCTTCTCCGCAATGTTTTGAAAGAGGTCTGCAAAGACAGAGACAAACAAGAGATCAAAGCATACAACATATAATCAAAGAGATAATGAACTAATTAACCAATTATACATGTTAACTGATCAATTATTCAATCAAAACTCATGTTTAGGTGATCAAGGAATCCTACAAATCAAATCAATAGAGATGTAACCGAGAAAGAACAATTGCTTATATTCAAAAAACTAGAGAAAAGCCTTACAACCATGTAGCCTTGATGTAGCAAGCCCTTTCTGCAATCTCCAACCCTCTATCTTGTAAGACAATCCTTCCAACCTAATCTCAATAAAATAAACCTACTTCCAACAATCCTCCCTCAAACATGAGATCTGTAATGGCTTTATAGGCCAAGGATGAGAAGTTATGGATCCATTCTCCAAGGGATGAGATCCACTGTTAATGGGACAAAGGTTCAACAAAGGAAGGGGAGTTACTCCATTATGGGAGGGATAAGTATTAAATAGGTACGCATTTAAAGCTTGTTGGTTGGGATAGATGCTACCAACAATGCTTCTAGACTTTACTTTTTATTTTTACATAATTCAAGTCATGTTCACAGGTCATAGTGGCAGACAATGTGTACTTCTACACAAATGATAATGATCTTCCATGTGTATGCACAGGAATCAACTAGGTAACTACGAATGTAGAAAAAATAGGGGTTTTATACCTTAGGATCTAGAAATTCTACTTTCTTTGGGATGATTTAGTTTCAAACTCTGCAGTTTAATGCTCCGGAACACATGTGTGGATAGCAAGAGACCCAAACCAATGGTAATTTTCCTAATGCAACAAAATTATGTGTAATAGATTGCCCCCTAAAGTGCAAATTCCGAAGGCATATTTTGATGACTAAAGTGTTTTATCATGCAAAGGTTTGGGTTAGGGACTACAGTGGGAGACCTTAAACAACTAGAAAAATGTTACAATGCAATATATAATATC
Organism: Pinus taeda; assembly: GCA_000404065.3. NCBI lineage: Eukaryota > Viridiplantae > Streptophyta > Pinopsida > Pinales > Pinaceae > Pinus > Pinus taeda. The sequence goes on along the minus strand of APFE031252991.1, from coordinate 139,007 downwards.
ATCACTTAGGTAGGCATTCCCATACTCTAAACATAAAGGTCTCAAAGCTCGGTATGGAAATATATTTGAACATCCATGTCAAAAGATGACATGGTATGAACGCAACCATCAATGGATCTATGTTTACAATCATGAATATTTAATAACTCCACTCAACCTAGATGGATGAAACTAGATCCAAGGTCTTGATCTCCATCTCTCAATCCGTAGTGCGAATCTAGCCATGCCAGTGAATGTCTCGAAGTCGAACATGGTAGAAACCACTTGATTACTAGTCAATGATGTGAATCACTAATAAGAGCGAAAGAAACCACCAATAATGACAATGGTGCTCAAGGTACTTCTAGTACAATCTATGAAGTGTGAATAGATGATTTGATGTCAAACGCTCATATAATCATTCGATCGAAGAACAATGATGATAACCTGTCATCGAAGGTGAGAAACCTGTCATTAAGGCATGTAGGCCTCAAGGTACTAAAGGTTTCTAGATCAACTTCCTAGATAATGAGTTGAAGTCGATAGGAAGAAATCCATCACAAGAGGGCCTACAACACGAATCTCATGTCAAGTTTTGAACAACAACAATTTATAATAATTCAAGATTGACTTAGGAATGGTCGATGCAACTGAAGGCGAAGATTGGAAAAGTAATTGTGACTAAGGTTGAACTTATCTAGAACATATCAGAGACACAACATGATGACTTGGCAGCATTTATCTCAAAAAATAGAACCCAACCCAATTGAAGAATTTCAATGAGGTATGGTCAACTAAGTAACAAATGGATTTCCCAACCCAGACACGAAAGTGATAGTGTGTCATGTTCAAGAGCGACATACTACCTTTTACAAATGCAAAAAAAAATATATATATATATTCTTTCTCACTTTTTCCCCTACCATTACTAGCAAGTACCTCTTTAGTTTTTACAAGCTTGAGGAGGATAACATATGCTTGTCATGTAAGCTCATCCTTCAGATGAGTCCTTCGAAGTATTTTCAACGAACCCTAGGAAGGAGTGGTTCGGTCTCGTCTTGCTTAACAAGTCTTATACTGTTTAATTTTTACGAGTCCAATAAAGGGGTAACTCGATGTCATTTTCATGTTTAAATAGTTTGAAAAGACACGAAAAGAAAACTCATTTAGTTATTTAACCGTAAACTTTTAATGAGCCCAAAGGAAGTAAATCTCGATGTTTTTCAGGTTTAGGGAGTCAAAAGAAAAACTTAAGTAAACTCCACTATGTTCTTTTTCGTAAATTTAGTCTCTCAAGCCTGAAAAAGGATAAAATAATATAAGAGAGAACTCTATTGACTAATCAATGTATACCTTTTCGTAAATATTCTAGTTCAGTCCGTAAAAGGGGTAAACTTATACTGAAAGGACAGTTGTTCATTTAATTTTACAAGTTCGAACAATCAAATACTCGACGATCTTTTCGTGTTTAAGGAGTCTGAAAAGGGGGTAAAGAGAACTCCACGGTTTCGCTTTTTCACAAATTTTAATGAGTTTGAAAAAGTGATAAAATGTACTTAGTACCAAAAAGATCAATTTCTGTAATTATCCTATAACCTGCACACTCAAACTTGAAATAATTATCTATGCTCAACAATAAAATGAAAACATTTATAAAATTGAACTTAAAAAAGTTAATAGGTAAAAAATAATATTTAGTTAGCCCTAAAAACTTATAAAATGTCCAAAAAGTAAAAAGTTTTCATGATTTGCATTTTTACCCTTTTGAGAGAGATAAAAGTCATTTTTTACTAGAAACTTTTGAAGTTGATTTTCGGCAAACCATTGGACAAAATCGCGAGCCTCTTTCACCAGGTAAATGGTCTATCCGAGCTCTTCATTTTCATGCTAATTTTTTAGCTTTTCACTGTGGATTTTGTTTTTTGGGGAGGGTTTTGTAAAAAAAAATTCGCCCTCGATGTGCATAGGTACTCTTCATCGGGACTGCGCACACCAATATAATTTTTAATGCTATGTGCATAGTTCCAAGGAAAGAAACTACGCAACACATTATCCATTAAATCTAGTTGCGCATAGCGTCGAGGGCAAGAAAAAACAAATGAAAATGCCCCAATTTTTTTGCTAAATCACTCCATATTTGTTTCTAATGATTTTTAATGTTTAATTGCAAGCTTTTGAACCATAAACATGGAATGGAGAGAGCGTGAGAATGAAGAAAAATATATAATTGCTCTCAATGACCCAACAACCATACAAACCCTAACAAATTGTGGATTATACAAGTTTATCACCATTCCGTGCATGAGTGCCCAATTACACTTGCTTGAATGGATGGTAGGAAAGTAGAATGTTTCATAGTCAGAGACCACCGAATTGTCATCAATGTTGATGACATTTATTTCCTGAGTGGACTTCCATGCCGTGGAGAGGAAATCAACTTGTATGGCCATAGGCACGGTGGCGAGACCAATGCTAACTATTTGATACAATATTGTATTGATGGGGCAGCTCTTAAAGATGGTCGAATTGATATCAAGACCATATCTCAGGTTCCTTTGAAAGCCATCGGGTTTACTGTTGCACGGTTTTTTGGTAGTGCAGCTTTACATTTGCTTACTAAAGCTCATAGGCTGACTACTATGGATTGCTTTAATGGTACCATATTTAACTAGTTTGAGGTTGTAGTTTCCAACTTGAAGAGGAAACTAACCAGGTACAGAACAAGAAGACTCAAAAATTTGGGTATGGTGCCTTCGTTATTTCATTTTCTATGGAGTGGATTTTGCTTCTGGATCCACAGATATTTGTAGAGAGAGGAGGGCCTTGTGACCCTCACATGCCAAAATGGGGTACACTTATGGCATGCCATGGAGGTGGCAAAGGACCAATATTTAGGTTTACTGCTGAATTCTTCAAGTGGCTGGAAAGCCATATCATCATGATCATGGACTTTCCATATGCAGGGATGGACTACACAGGAGATCTGGACATGCCACTGCCTCTTAGGATGCAGTGAGGTGTTGTAGGTAAAACTTCACATTTTGGTTGATTTTAATATTTTCATTTTTTGTGTGTTATTTTTGGCATCCAACTAATTATCCGAAATGATCATGCAGATGTGGCCCTAGTGAGATCAGCTGGATTACACATATATGACTGGCGCGGTGAGCATCTAGTTGCCCCCATAGTACAGAACTCAGACGCATCAAAGAAATTGACAGAGAAAGAGCACAACCTTGAGAGGTTGACTCTGGACATTCCAGATGCTACTATAGATGATCTTCCTTTTTGCTACTAGAGGCATACTACAAGAGTTCCCGGTCCTATTAGTCATTTTCTACAACACGTAGCACGTGCTATTGTATGTTGTAATGATCACCATCATGCGTAGTGACTAGTTTGAGGGCTACATTTTTTATTTTTAATGATGTATTGGCATGTCCAGACAATAAAGGTCACGGGGCCTCATGTCATTGGATGACATTTTTGTAAAAGCCATACTTATTTACAAACTTTTATCTAATGAAAAACCTACTACTTCTATTTCTTATTATCTTGTACAATATGTGAATGAATATTGCATTTATTTCTTTACAAATTTTTTACAAGTGCCAATTTAACACATAATTAGTTAATGCATATGTTAATGTGTTTAAATTTCTCGGAATATGTTGATACTCAATGTAATCAAATTCTCGTTCCAAGAGACAAACCCGCAAAAACATCCTTAACGTGAAGCACCTCTAACTAAATAAACACCATTCAAATGTAATACCATGAGTTGTGAATCTAACCTAATGATCAATCGATGAATGCCAAATGTAACGGCATTAGACAATATCTCAACCACTGTGCTATATTCTGCAATATTGTTCGTTGTTCGACTGAGGCATATCCCATGAATAGAAACTAACTCATATGTGGGCAAATAGATGATCCAAGTTGCGGAAGACAAATTCTTAGTACTACGAAAAGTGCCACCAGTGAAGCCAATGTAAGTTTGGGGGAATGTCAACATCTGCAAAACAGGTGTAACATAAGATAAGTAGAAGAAGCAGTGAAAATTTGCAAAACCGCTAAAAGTTGTCATATGAAAAATTATGCTACACTAATATACAAATGTTTCACCAATCAATCTAAGCATAATATTTCTTTAGGTAAAGACCATTTATGGGCTTTCCCAAAGGAATTACGTCATAATCCACTAGTTCATAAGCCCCTTTTGCTAGTGCATGTTTTACAATATAAGGTTCATGCCACATAGGATCGAATTTTCTAGTGCCTAACTTATCATGCTCTTGATCATAGACCAATACTAAATCACCCTCTCCATACGGACAAGGTTTGAAATTCTGATCATATTGTGCTTTAACTCATTTCTTTTGGGCCTCGCTAGCTAATGAAGCTTCATGACAAGTCTCATCGAGACATGATAAGTACAAAAAGTGTTCCTCTTCAACAAAAGCAGCTAGTAATAATTCAATTGCCAACTTCAAAGATGGCATCTTGCATTCAATTAGTAGAACTAATTCCATGCCGTATACAAGATGGAAAGGAGTAAAACCAATTGAATTTTTTGTTGTAGTACGATATGCCCACAAGGTTGGATGTATCATGAGATGCCATTCTTGTTTATGATTCTCGACATTCCATTTAATCATGGTGGTTAAAACCTTGTTAATGGCTTCCACTTGGCCATTTTCTTGTGGATAATATGGGAGAACTATCATGACACAGGCCTAGTTTGGTGGTAAGAGCGGTCATCATATGGTTTTGAAAAGGAGACCATGGTCCATGATGATCGCTTGTGGTGCTCTAGACTGAGCAATTACATGATTGAACATGAAAATGGATGTTGTTTCACCATCATCCTTGTATGTAGGCATCGACTCGACCCATTTTGTAAAATAGTCTACCGCAAGGATAATATACCCATGCCCCCTGGCTGAGTGAGGGTTACATGTAAGATATCCAATGCCCCATTTAGCGAAAGGATCAACAACAATGATTGGGTGAAGAGGAGTTGGATGTGCATAAAATTTTTGATCATAAATTTGACAATTATGACAATTTTGTACTAAATTTATACAATCTTTAAACATAGAAGGCCAAAAATACCCTGCGCGTAGGATCCTTTGAGCAATGGAAAACCATGACATATGACCGCCACAAGCTCCAGAATGGTAGTCACTCAATTACTTTTTGACTCTTGTATGAGTTAAACACCATCAGAAAATAGAATCGGCAGTAAGATGATAAAGCGTGTCACCAACAATATTGTATTGCTGGGATTGATACTGGATTTAGCAACAATCCGTTCGACTCAATTCTGGCCGAAATGTCTAGGTCTAGAGATAAATGATGATATATTTGTACCAGGGATCTAAATTACTGATTAGAAAGAGAGATTCATCAAAAAGATAATTCGTTGACATGTGTTCATTTTCAGTACGAGGAAAGTCACACAATAACTCAACAAAAACTAACGATTTCTTAGATTTGGATTTAATGAATTCCAAATAGAATTCTTGTAGGATGACTACCCATTTGGAATAATTTCCCCCAAGTAATTTTCTGGTAATAATGTAAACCATGGGGTTGCAATAAGAAATTACAATAGTTTTGCGCAATAAAATGTAGTGACAGAAACGTTGGACAACTTGAATAGCTGCTAAGGCCAATTTCTCCACATGTGCATATTTTGCTTCAGTTTTGGCCAAATTACGATTTAAGTAATATATCACATGATCTTCATTCAACTCATCTTCCTGAACTAGGACCATAACGATGGTGGCATCAGGCGCTAAAAAGTAATCTTGGTGATAATCGGGAAGATGCAATAGTGGTGTATGGGTCAACGTATATTTAAGTGCATCAAAGGCTTTTTGAGCCACTTCACCCCAGATAAATGGGATACCCTTTTTCAAAAGAGGAGTGAAACCCTTAGTCAACTCTACATGGTTTTGGATAAATTGACGTAGAAATTTTGCTTTCCCTTACAAACTTTGGAGTTAGTGTAGATTGGAAGGAGGAGGTAAATTCAAGATAGCCTCAACGGTCAATGGATCGACATGAATGCCTTCCTTTGAAAACAAACACTTATGTGGATTCAAGCGGATATTGTAATGATGACATCTGATAAAAATTGCTCTCAAATGCATTGGATGGTCTTCCCATCTCAGTGAATGAGATGGCAAGTCATCCAAATACGGTTGCACAATATGCTTGATATTGTGAAATACATAAGACATAGCCCGTTGAAAAGTTGCACCTGCCTTATTTAGACTGAATGGGAGTTTTCGATAGGCAAAAGTCCCACATGGGCAAATGAATGCGGTTTTATGTTGATCAGCTGGGAGTATGTTGATTTGATTGTAGCCAGAAAATCTATCCATAAATGAAAATATTTCATTTCCTACACATTCGTCAATGATTTTATCGATATAGGGAACATGGTAATTGTCTTTTGAACAAGCCTTATTGATGTCCCTGTAGTTGACACATACTCTAGTGCTTCCTTGTTTCTTGTTAATAGACATGATATTGGATACCCAATCAGTTAAGGGAACTAAGAAGATGAAACCTGCTTTGCGTTGTTTCTTGATCTCGGCTTTAATGGCAATAACTTTTCTTGGAAGCACCAGACGTAATCGTAGTCTAACAGGCTTGGCATCCGAGTAAGTCTTGATTTCATGTATTACGATGCTTAGATTAGTTCCTGGCATTTCCTCATAGGACCAATCAAAAATGTCATGAAATTCTTGAAATAGGGCCTTATATGTTTGAATTTCTTCAATTGAGCACGAGGCACCTATGTGAATATTCTCAACAATCCCATTTTTAACTGACATGTCAATGGTGATGATCGCATATATATTCCCCAAATTTCTTTCAAATTCAGATTAAAATACTAAAATGGGTGATTCTAGATTATTTACTATCTTAGGTGAAAATATATTCGAAAAATCATTCTCAATTTTGTCAGGGCTAGGTAGAAAAGATGAACGATTATGGTGATCATTCCATGGCATTTCATCCAAAGTCATGACCTCCATGATACTTTTGTCAGTTGTAAACGTATGATTGAAAGGATTAGAGAATGAAATCAGTTCTAACCAAGGCAAAGGAGACTCATCTTCATTTATCGTATCCACTCGATCAATATCTAAAGATGTTGGGTCGAAAAACGGTTGTACTGCCTCATGAGCCAATTACAAAGGGCTCAAAAGCATCTCACTGCAATAGGAGGATAACACCGACTCTAAAGACATTATCCATGGATTAGGAAATTACATAGTGCTTGATGTAATCATGCTTACCTCAACAAAATTAGAATGAAAATTCGGTGGAGGCATCACAAAGGTTCCCATAAATGATGATTCTTTGAGTAAACCAACACCAATATATTGATAAGGAAAATTTGTTTTTCCAACAAAAGGTATGCTACCCGCAAAGTTATGGTCTGAAGTGTAGTAAGACAATTGGTCTACTTTGAAAATTTTTACCTTATAAGGAAATTGTATCATTCAAAACAATGATGGGACCATTGCTGACACAACGTAGGTCTAACTTCAACCAAGCAAAAGGTTGTAATATAGTTGAGCATCCACAACTTCAACTTCGATTGCGACCACTTTGTCGTCTAGCTCTATGGGAAAATTGTTCAAGATCGCATATGGATGAAAACTTCTTCCATCAAAGGATTTTAGAGTGGTAGGCGATTGATTGATGGTTGGAGAACCTAAAGCTTTCCAACAAGAAATCGACATAATGCACGTAGAATCTCCTTCATCAAAAACTGTACGGAATACTCGACTAGTTTTAACAAAAACTGGAATCTAGATTTCCATTTGATGAGGGAGTCCCAAAATATGACTCTCAAGATCAAAGATAATTAAGTTAGAATCCTATAGATCAATAACTCCTATAGCTGACAATAAAATCTGTTGTTGTGTCGGGCATGTTTGTAATACTTCCAGAGCTAACATTGTGGAAGGAAACATAGGCATGTCTTCAACAAAGTTGTAATTTTGTGCAGATCTAACATGCAGGTTGAAATCTTATTTCTGAAGCACGCCTTTGGGAGGCGGTTGGATCATCATATCAAGATTTGGCTTCTCGATCTGTAATGGTTCAGAAGGAGGAGGAGGAATTGAATTGGAAGGTTGGTCAACCAAAATAGCCTCATTTCCATTTTTGGTAGGATGCTTAAACCCGCAATCTTTGGATCTTGTAGCTACCAAAACTTCTTGCGAAGACATCATCAAGATATCTTGCGATGTGGAAGAGGAAAATGTGTTATGAGAAACCATTTTCCTATCTTGAGAAGGAAATGGATCCCTCAAAACAAAGGGTGTTGGAGAACCTTTAATGAATTTAGAAACCTCTGCCCGATGTGGCCATTCCTTCATTTATTGATCCTCATTGCAGATAAGGCAAGGATAATGAGGTTTTCATTTTTTGCCAGTAGGATCAACTTTAGCAAGTTTCGCCTTCGAAGCAACATTTTGTTTTGATTTACATTTCCCCTTCTTCTTATTTCTAGAAGATTTTGTTTTGCCAGTGGATGATTCTACAACATTGATCTCAGAAATAGTTTCTGGAGGAAGGCTTTCAGATGGTGTATCTTGTATGGCCAAAGTCTGAGTATTTTTAGAAATTTTCTTTTTTCCCTTAGATGGTTGGCTAATTGAACCTATAATGCCATCAGTAGCATTAGATATTGATCCTGTAGCAGATGTAATAATGGGTTCACCCGTAGGGAGAGGTAAATTTGAGATTTTTTTTGTACGAAGTGCCAGATTGAGTGTAGACTACTTTCATGATGACACCTCCCTTCACAACATCTTCCATGATAACAGGAAGAAGTTACTTTGTAAACCATTAAGCTAAAATTTAATATGGAATGAAAACTTTGACTAAGCGACATCAACGTCTCCATTCGTGGATATGATCGAAGATGTGAATCGACTTTGATTTTTTTAAATAAGTCAATAGTTTGGTACCAGTATCATAACAAATTGGTAGCTTAAAGTGGGTTAAAAATGTTGTTTCCGAGGAGTTAAAGTTATGGAAATAGGCACGAGGTAGCTCAATGTACCATTTAGCTTCCGAACCTGTTAAAGTTCGTTGGAAAAGGCGTAGACAGATGGAATCATCAATTAAAGAAGTCGATGCACATCAAAGGTGATATGTCATCACATGATTGGATGGATCCTCTTCTTATTTCCCTTCAAATTTAGGCATTTCACTTGGTAACTTGGTAGGAATCATTGACCAAAAAGGATAATAATAAATTAGGATCGTTAGTTAACCAAGATAAATCTGGTAGATCTAGCATTGCAATAAATGGTAACTCTCAGCTAGGATCTTGCAGTAAAGTTTGATAACCTTGTGGCTTAAGACCAACCCTTGGAGGCGGATATCCAGGACATCCTAGAATAGCCTGAGCAGTTGGAAATGGAATTCCACAAGGGCAACCAGGGCGAACCATACTGGGTTGAGGTTGAACAAGAACTTGATAAGTATGACTAGGGTACGGATGACTCTGGAAAGGTTGAGCTTGACCCATTTGACCTAAGTAATTGCTCCTACACATGTTGCGCTTGCAAAGGTTGACCTCGAACAAATTGACTTTGAACAGGTTGACTTTGAATGAATTGACCTTAAAAAGGTGGGTTTTGGAAAGTTTGGCCTTGATAAGGTGGACTTTGAAAAACTTGTCCTTGGAAAGGTCAAAACTAGTAAACTTGACCTTGAAAAGGTGTTTGCGTTGTTTCGACAATGGGTTGCCCGATAGGAATATGTGGTATAGACTAGATTGTAGGAACAATTTGATAAGCAGAAGCTTGCAGGATTACCTGAGTAGTCTAAGGAACAAATATTTGAGGGGTTACTAGAATGATCATTTGTGATACTCCAGGAATAGGTGGCTAAGGAGAACTTGGAACTGGCTATGAAATAGTTGTTTGAACAGGGGTTTGTGGCGAACATTGAACAAGTCATTGAATCTATTGTTGAACAAGTGTTTGAGGAATTCCTTGAACAGGCTGCTGGATAGGTACAACAATACCTGGAACAAGTATCTGAGGTATAGCTTGTCCAGTAGGTTGAATAGGCTGATAAAGTGGCACTTGTGGAGCACCTGGACCATATTGTTGATCAAAGGTAAGATTCCAAATTGTGTTCATCCCAAGATAAGGAGTACCAATTAAAGGTTGATTTACAATGGGTTGACCTAGGCCGGGTTGAGGTATCTGACCATAAGTTCTAGTAAAAGACTGACCCCCAGCAATACGTTGTCCCCTAGGTGGAGGATAAGGCGGTTTCCCCCCAAGCTAGTAAGAAACACTAGTCGCGGTTACTTGAGGGTTACTTGAATTACCAGACACCATGTGAATATGTTGATCTGATGTCGTAAATGCTTCAGGCATGGAATTAATGCTTTGATTAGTAGACATAGATAAAACAGATGACCAAGTAGAGGGTTGGGGAGAAGAAGCAGCTCCTGAAAAAGTTCCAGTAAGTGACTAGTATCGAGGAGGAGCTGATGGACCACCATACAATAGTGATTCCAGGGAGTTGGTGAACATGGATGAAGTAATAGGTTTGCTCCCAATTGTTACAAACCCATTTGGGAACATGAATCCAATCATCCAGATCAATGTTTTAGGGCTCATTAAACCCTAATTTCAGTTGCTACATGCCCTAAACAAGTCACCCCTTTGAATGCCTCCTTCCCAGACAGTTTCATGACTTGAAGACATCCAAAAATAGCCTCTAGAGGGACTAGCGTAGGTAGGCCCTTGCCATGGTGCGCTGCAGAGCAATTAAGTCCATGCCAAGGTGCTCTGCAAAGCACTTAGGCTTCCTTTCACCTGCGTTGGGCGAGGTTGAGTGAAGTTCACATAGGGTTTGTAGAATATTCTTATCTTTTGGAGTCATCTAGAAGGTTCCCTCATCAACTCCTATGATCTCCAAATGGATGAGGAATGAGTTAAGGTGCATCCTATCCTCTCATCCCTTCCTCCATGGAACTAATTCTAAGTATGGAAGGCCATTCAATGCCACCATTTATGACAAAACCTCCTTCATCTTCCTATAAATTGACCACTCA
>APFE031252991.1:57358-127892 GCA_000404065.3 Pinus taeda | reverse complement strand
AGATTTGGCTTTGAAGCAAGTGTTGTAATGCTACAAGTTTGTCATGCTTTTGATGTGATGTGGATGGGATCCAAGCTGGAGGAATGGCTTTGAATCAGAAACCAATGGTTATAATTCCTTCTTCTATTCAATAAAGTGTTTGAACCTTTCTCCCATATGTTTGTATTGTTTCATAATGCTTATATGTGTGAATTGTATTTGATTCCTTTCACGTATATTCAATAGTTCGTGTGCTTTGAAGTACGGGAAGGAGCGATAGGATCAATACAAGGGAGACAAGAGGAAAGCAGAACTACAAGTAGGTCTTCTCATCTTTTCATCTTATCTATTGCTTATAGGAAAAGACTAAAACACTTTAAACTGTTGTTCTAGATATGGCTACTTATCTAGGGAATTAGTATTTATCCGTAGATACCAAATTCTCCAAAACAAATTGGTGACCATACTGGGGAAGATCCTCTTTCCAAGTAGCTTATCCACCCCCTAGGACATTCTTGCAAACCTTATTTGTGTTCATAGATTGTAATTCAGCTCTTTGCATTGAAAAATTGGTCAAAACTATGTCAAATTGCCTCTTGAAATGGCTCACTGTCACCAACATAGGCTTGTGAGGGACATAGTGTGCTGCATAGCACCCCTGGCTTAGGGACAATGCTCTGAAGCGCACTGACTCCCATTCAGGGCTGCGCTGATCCTCCTAGGGTCAGTTTCCCACCCTTGGAAAGTGTTTTTGCCACCTTTTCTCAGTTTGTTTGTTTGTTGATTGATCAATGAATGTTATGTCTCAGAGAACAAGTTTCTATCTCCTTGTCTAGCCCAACTTTGATTTGATTGATTAATGTTTCTTTAATGTTTTCTTTGCCATTATCGATCTATAGTCAAAGTTAAAATATAGTTGATTAATCTTCATTCAAAAGAAAGTGTCGTAAAGTCTTCCTTCCTTCGAATTAGAACTGTCGTGAAAGTCTTCTTTCTTATGAAAGATTGATTGATTGTATGTGCATATTTCTTGTTGTTCATATTCACATTAAGGAAATCGAAAATAAATACATGCATGTTGCATTGGAAAAGTGTGCGTGCTCATAGGAATAGTGTAGGGAAATTGCATTAGATTGTGCTCTTTGCTCTTTGATCGAAAGAAATCTGATTGTTCTATCCCTAAGTAGCTAGGATTTTCATCGTTAAATTGAATGGAAAGAATGCTTATCGTAATAGTTTCATTTTAGGAATTGCAAACATACATCACGTGGTGAACCTTGAAAGGAAAATTCTAAAGAAGATCAACTTAAAATTTATCTGAATTTACCTAATGGAGCATTGTCACCTAACGAAAAACATTTAGTCGTTCTAGGCTAGAGATGTGTTCCGGCGTCGTAAAACAAAGCAGTTGTTGCTAACTTGTCTGCAATACATCCCAAATGTGATACCTCATTCCATGTATGTGAGTATATTGTAGCTCGTCCATGTACCTTCAGGTATATAGGGCGGTGTTACAGTACGTAAAGAATATGGGAATGTTATCACTGTGCGGTTTTGCATTAGACAACGCTTATACGAATTAGGCCTCCACGTACTTTCAGGTATATGTGGGAGGACAACACTAGGTTGCTATCCATCCTTAGGTAACCGAGTCAGTCACCTTGTACACTATGATACACCAAACACAGCATGTAGGGAGATTGCCTGACCGTACTTCTCGGTTCACCAGGAGGTATTCTACAGTTCACAATTGCTTAGTAAACCTTTTGCCTAGATTATCCTTCTTTTGTTTTGTTATGTTACTTTGATTAAAATAAATTTAATTGACCACGGATAACATCCTCCATGCTCACTCCTTAGTTCATCTTAGGTTGAAACATATGGTGACAAATCCGAAGTCCACCGATCAAGGAATTTCTTTTAATGGGAATCCAAGTCCTTTTCCTCCTTTTGAAAATATTGGTGCTCCTTATATGGATACATTATCCCTACCATGACTTACCATTGGCTTGCTAGTATGGTTGTTTTCAACCTCCTTGGTTCAAAATGTTGTGATTTCTCTGCAATCGAGTACACCTCCAATTAGACAAAATCAACCTCCAGTTGATCCTAAAGTTGAGCCTTTGCCTTCTTCCTCGGTTCTTTATTCCTTCCCTTCTTCCTCTTCACCTGGTGAAAGTATTGGTACTAGTAACCAGGTGGCTAAGAAGAAGAAGAAAGGGAAGAAGAAGAAGAAGAAGCAAATTCAGCAGAGAGGCAACCAAACAACCATTTCTTTGAATGCAATATTTGATGAGAAACCATTTGTCAAGCCTCAAAAAGTTTGATATCCATGCAAACTTTGTGCGGGAGACCATCTTCTTCAAAATTGCCCTGATATTCCTCAGATCTTAGAAGAATGGTCTTCTCATTCACATCATCCTGTGTCATCAACTTCTAGAGATCATGTTGGTGACACACCATCAACTAGTGGTAGTAAAGTTCATGGAACCAAGGGTAAAGTTAAGTTTCCTTGTAGGTTATGTGAAGGGAATCACCCCATTCACCTTTGTCCCTATCTGGATAAAGCCAAAAAAGTGTTGGATAACCGTCCTGCTTCACCGCAGCGACTTCCATCTGGTTATAGGAGACTCTCCCTTAATCCTTCATTAGTTTATGAATTGGCTGACCCAAATCAATCGTCAGTCAAACCCACTCTCTTTGAAAGTGAATCCTATGAGTCTATACCCAACCCAAATCAACAGGTCGAAGTAACAGTTGACCCGATTTCACCTTCGGTTAATCGTACCTTTCCCGAAGAGAGTGAATATGATACCACTCAGGTTCTTTTTGTTTCTACAGATTCCAATGAGCTTGGAGGAAACCCTCCTGTTCCATCAAGACAGGAGGAAAATCCTCTTGTTCTCGCCATTCAAGGGGATAATTCTCCTGTTCTTACTGTACCCCCTCCAAGTAGTCTAGTCACTTCCTTTGATTGGAATCGACTAGCAGGATTCTGTCTTCCGTCTTATGTGCCTTTCCAGATCATAGTACAGGTTTGTAATATGATTGTATTTGTCACTGTTATAGAAGAAGGTGCATCTGTGAGTATCCTTTCCTCAATTGCTTGGCAAACGCTCGGTTCGCCACCACTTGTGCCTGTTCCCCAGAATCTATTGGCTTTTAATAGAGGAACCAGTCAACCATTAGGGATCCTTCCTCAATTGCCTATTACTTTGGGAGGAAAAATCATTTATCTAAATGTGATGGTAGTTCCAGGCCCTTTAGATTACAATTTACTTCTTGGGTGCGACTATGTTTATGACATGGGAGCTATTGTTTCAACACTCTTTCGAATGATTTATTTCCCGCATGAAGGCAAAATTGTCACTGTTGACCAGCTTTCATTTCTCGGTCCAAATATGGCTTCCAGTCAACCATCTTCCCTAAGTGGTCCTTTTGTACCAATGGTATCTTCCCTGCCACGAGTCAATTATGTGGCAACCTGTTCCATGCCTACATCAACTGACAATCAATTTCGTGATGTTGTACATTATGTACTGAGGGCATTGGAACCAGATCTCGGTTTCCTTGATACAGATCCCTTCCAGAGCATTATTCTCCCATTTGATGAGAACCTCTTGGAAGTCATGACCTCTTATGAGCCGTGATCAAGGAATATGAGGATAGTTCCTGGTCTTGTGTCAACATCATTTAAAAATGAAGCAAAGGGTATGAGGATAGTTCCTTGTCTTGTGTCAACCTCGTTAAAAAAAGAAACAAGGAGTATGAGGATAATCCCTTGTCTTGTGTCAACCTCATTAAAAAATGAAACCAAGGAATATGAGGATAGTTCTTTTACTGTGTCAACCTCATTAAAAAATGAAACAACTCTCGTGAGGATAGTTCCTTGTCTTGTGTCAACCTCGTTAAAAAATGAAACCAAGGAATATGAGGATAGTTCTTTTACTATGTCAACCTCGTTAAAAAATGAAACAGGCCCATGAGGATAGTTCCTGGTCTTGTGTCAACCTCGTTAAAAAATGAAACCAAGGAATATGAGGATAGTTTTATTGTGTCAACCTCATTAAAAAATGAAACAGGCCCTATGAGGATAGTTCCTGGTCCTGTGTCAACCCTGTTAAAAAATGAAACCAAGGATACGAGGACAGTTCCTTGTCTTGTGTCAACCTCGTTAAAAAATGAAACAAGGAATATGAGGATAGTTCTTTTACTGTGTCAACCTCATTAAAAAATGAAACAACTCCCATGAGGATAGTTCTTTTACTGTGTCAACCTCATTAAAAAATGAAACAGCTCCTATGAGCATAGTTCCTTGTCTTGTGTCAAGCTCATTAAAAAATGAAATAAGGAATTTGAGCAGAGTTCCTTGTCTTGTGTCAAGTTCATTAAAAAATGAAACAAGGTCCCCTGGAGCAAAGATCCAAATCGAGTCTTTGATTAGATCTTGTAAAATCCCAGTCGAGTCTTTCACTTGATCTCGTAAGCGAACCTTGATTCCATCCACCTGATAGCCACAAGTAGTCTACTTAGGTGAATGTAATGAAGCTTGGGGGGCATGCACCTAGTGGTAAAGTCAAGTTTCCCTGTAAGGTTATGTGAAGGGAATCACCCCATTCACCTTTGTCCCTATCTTGATGAAGCCAAGAAGGTTTTGGATAACCATCCTGCTTCACCGCAGTGACTTCCATCTAGTTACTGGAGACTCTCCATTTCATCATGCTCGGGGCATGTAAACCAATCTCAAGCATAGTTTTTCATGATTCAAACTTGTGTAAAAATGAAACTGAATTCAAGCATAGTTCTTCGTTTCAAGCTTGTGTAAAAATGAAATTGAATTCAAGCATAATTATTTGTTTTAAGCTTGTGTAAAAGTGAAACTGAATCCAAGCATAGTTTTCGTTTCAAGCTTGTGTAAACATGAAATTGAATCCAAGCATAGTTCCCTATGGTTCAATCTTGTCTAAAAATGAACCCATTTCCATTTGAACCCTCGTTATTTCCATTATATCAGCCTCTTATGCCAGATGAGCCTTTGTTTTTCTCCTTCCATCATCATTATCTGCTTGGCCAATCCTACACTTTCACTTGGTTGTTTTACCTTTTTTGAGGATCAATTGCAATGAGTGGTCTTATTAGCCAGCCTGTTCACACAAATCAACATATTTTGAGAAGTTCCAACATCACTGGAACTAGTTTCTACCCTAGACACCACTTGTTCCTCAAAATGGAGTCCTCTTTAAGCTCTTTTCAGACTCTCGAAATATGAAAATATTGTCAAGCGCTTGTCCTTTTCAGCTCGTTAATGGATTGGAAATGACATCTACTCAGTATAGTTTAACCTTTTTTTGAGCTGAGATAGATTAACTACGAAAAAGGAATACGTTGACCGAAAATGGTCAATAGGTTCTCTCTCGTATTGTTTTATGCTTTTTCAGGCTTGAGAGAGAAATCAACGAAAAAGAACTTTTGAGTTTTCTTTTTGTCCCTTTTCAAACTCTCTAAACATGAAAAGGACTGAGTTATCTTTGTCGTGAAACTCGTTAAAACATCAAATAGCGACAAACTTGTCCATCTAGACAAGACCGAGTTTCACCTTCGCTAGACTCGTTAAAACATCGCATAGCGATGGATTCACCCGAAGGGTGGAATTATACAACAAGCATATGTTATCCTCCTCAAGCTTGATAAAAAATAAAGAGGTATTGGTTAGCAATGACTGGGGAAAATGGAAAAAGGGGTAAACCACTTTATGGCAGTAGGTCGCTCTTGAACATGATACTTTCACTTCATCTCCGTGACTACTTGGGTTGGGTTATCTGCTTGACGGTTATCATACTTATGGTCTATCATACCATCCATCACTTTTGTTTTGGGTCAATGGTGCCAATTCATTCAGATTATTTGGGTTGGGTTATCTACTTGATGGTTATCATACCATCCATCACTTTGGTTTTGGGTCAATGCTGCCAATTCATCCATTGTCCCCGATATGTTCAAGAGAAGTCATCCATTCAAAATTCATTCTTTGCAATACCATAAACCTTCATTTTCATGACCGCCATTCCTAAACTTTGTGTCGTCAGTCAAATTCCATCTCTAAAATAATTACACTCGTTTTGTGTCGTTGAAGTGGATACATCAAGGCACTCTTGCGACGAGTCACTTCTTGTCAATGTTAACACATTATCCAAGAAATTGACTTAGAAACACCCCTCCAGTACCTTGAGGATTGCATACACCAATGGTAAGTTTCTTGCTTCCGGTGATAGATTGACATCAATGGCCTTCGACTAAAAGACTAAGTATGGTGTTCGACATCAAAACATCTATTCACACCATGCATAATGTACTGCAGTACCTTGAGGATCATTATCATTATCAGTGATTTGTCTCGCGTCTGTTAACAACTTACATCATTGGCTGGTAATCAGACGGTGTCTTCTCATGTTCGACTTCAGATCACATATTCACATGGTTAGACTCGTACTTGAGCGAATGATTGAACGAGATAGAAGACCCCGAATCTAGTTTCATCCATTTGAGTTGCGATTTCAAGAGTACTAAATCATATGTACCTTGGCTTTATAATGATGGTCATTTCGATCATGGGTCTATATCTGTAGACGACTGTTCATGTACATGTAATGAAAGTTTATAAGTTGAGCATGGGTATGCCTTCCCTCAGAAATTCATGTAAAATCAAATATCATGATATATGTATTGTAATTGATGTAGGTCACCTTCCACTTCGATACCTCTTCATCACATTGTAAAGCATTTCATTCAACATTGGAATTTTTCCGACTTCATGCTTTAGGGGGCAGCTGTTATAGATCCATTTGGGCACATCAATCCCATCATCCAGATCAGTGTTTTAGGGCTCATCAAACCCTAATTTCAGTTGCTACATGCCCTAAACAAGTCACCCCTTTGAATGCCTCCTTCCCAGATAGTTTCATGACTTGAAGACATTAGAAATAGCCTCTAGAGGGACCAACACATATAGGCCCTTATAAGGGTGCATTGCAGAGCAGTTAAGTCCATGCCAGGGTGCTCTGTAGAGCACTTAGGCTTCCTTTCACCTGTGTTGGGCGAGATTGAGCGAAATTCACATAGGGTTTGGGGAATATTCTTATCTTTTCGAGTCATCTAGAAAATTCCCTCACTTATAAACTCCTATGAGCTCAAAAATGGATGAGGAATGAGTTAAGGTGCATCCTATCCTCTCATCCCTTCCTCCATGGAACTAATTCTAAGTATGGAAGGCCATTCAATGCCACCATTTATGACAAAACCTCCTTTATATTCCTATAAATTGACCACTCATCTAAGTGATCGAAGGTTGGATTATGTCAAATTGTAAGGAGATAATGCTGCTATGAGATTTGGCTTTGAAGCAAGTATTGTAATGCTACAAGTTTGTTATGATTTTGATGTGATGTGGATGGGATCCAAGCTGGAGGAATGGCTTTGAATCAGACACCAATGGTTGTAATTCCTTCTTCTATTCAATAAAGTGTTTGAACCTTTCTCCCATATGTTTTTATTGTTTCATAATGCTTATATGTGTGAATTTTATATGATTCCTTTCACTTATATTCAATAGATTGTGTGATTTGATCGTTTCTTTGTTTTCTGTTGTGTTTACAGGTACATCTAAAGCGTATTAAGTATGGGAAGGAGCAACAGGATCGATACAAGGGAGACGAGAGGAAAGCGGAACTACAAGTAGGTCTTCTCATCTTATCTATTGCTTATAGGAAAAGACTAAAACACTTTAAACTGTTGTTCTAGATATGGCTACTTATCTAGGTAATTAGTATTTATCCGTAGGTACCAAATTCTCCAAAACACCAATACAAATTTCTGACATATTTACTTCTGGTGAATAAAAAGGAATGCCTAACGCTGATAATTCTGACCTAAAAAACTCAAATTTGTAGAATACCGAGGATCAGGTTGAAAAAGGAGAGAAAGGAACTCTTGGGCCAAAATTTTTAGTACCGGTAAATGGAGAATGAGGTGTCTCTGTTTCTTCGGTAACGTCTTTGATGCTAATTAACCTAGGAGGTAATTCAGTCGTTATTATTAGCTTCCTTCGAGGTGAAGGTGGCTCAGGAGTACGAGCTAAAATAGTCAAAGGTGATTCAGGTTAAGAAAGTTCAGATTCAGGATGTTCTACGTCTGGTTCAGTAAGTTCAATGTCCAAAACCTCACTAGTGTCAAATTATGTATTAAATACTTTGGTAATATCTAGACCAGAGTGAACTAAGCATGATTCTACTTCCTGTGTTGGATTCAATTCGGTTTCTACCATCTCAGGTTGTAAATTTTTTTACGTTTCAAGTTCATCTTAGGCTTTTGATCCTGTTGATTTTAACCTTTCTGATTTTATCTTTTCCAATCGACTTGGTGTGTATTCAGGAGGTTGATCTCACATTCTACGTGATTATCTTGGTGATTCTGCTAGGATTAAAATTTATCACAAAATTAAACAGTATTCACAATCCAATCCTAAGGTCTCTAAAAAGTAAAAACAAACAATTAACACACGCTAAAAAATCTAAGGATTCAAACCATGCAAACAAGATTTTCACAATGAAATCACTAGTTGGTAATGAAATCCAATGTCGTAGAAATTAAAGTGAAAAGTGGTTGTAGATATGAGCAAGTGGAACCAATTACATTAACAACCTGCTTAAAGAAACATTCTGGTGCAAGTAACTTCACTTATGCCATCTCGAGCGAATATTACCCTCCAAAATGTCCAAGTGAATCTAGTCAACATATGTTCATGGTAGAACAGGACCTTCCCTGTGTCGTCACCTCAGGTAATAACCCTAGGATTATGGTCACTAAGGTTACAACTACAACAATTTTACTTGGGGGGATAGTCGTAAATTGGACGTACACACAAGGGAAGAGTAACAAAGTTAAATCCCCTTGAAAGATCCTCAACATGGTTAATTGGAGGTTTACTTTCAAGCAACCCCAAGTACATTTCATCACTATTGTAACACGTGCAAATCACTCTACCATAGCCAATGAAGTGGGTACGATCACTTCACCATGTCTGATATGATCTCGTGCTTAACTCCTTTGTAAGGGGAGCTTCCTAGAGCAAAATTGAAATAAATGGATTTATCTCCCTATCACAAGATTCTAGTGTTTGTCTGCAACTTTGAAAAGTCTACTCACTTCCCTATTCCACAGCCCTACACTTAATCTATTGTAGGTGGAAAAGATCCCTAAGAATAAAACTTTCTAAATTGATTTTAATTAGCATTGATTTTAATAGTTGTTATTACGCAAAGGGAATGGATGTGAAACTTTGATGAAATTATGACTTGATGCAATCCTAATGCAATCGAAAATGATGATATGATATTTTTGTTTCAATGAAAATCTATCTAAGGCAGGTGTTATGCCCCTATACCAATAGGTGTCATATATCATGATTGACTTATTGAGCTTTGTAATATGTTCATACCTTTATTTGTTGCAAAGGTTTTCCATATTTGAAAAAAATAAAAAATTTAAAAATGTAAAGGGGGTATAACCTAAAAGAAAAATCAAAGGGTGAAAAGAATAAAAGATGGTCAAAAAATGAAAGAAAATGAACCCCAACAAACAGAAAGACCAGGAAAGTGTGCAAGTCTAAATGCCACTACTTTTTTACTTTTATATAATACACAATTGTGTGTAGTTTGTCACCTATGCCACAATTCATGAATAGTCAAATATTTTAAGCTTGACTAGTTCATATTTTCAATTTCATGTTGTAGAAATAGGGAATAAAGATCTGACCAAACAGTTTAATCTTGGTAGATAAGTAGATAGGTACAGTGAAAAAGGAGCTTAACAGTTTAATTTGAGCCCTTGGATGTAATTAGTGTAGACTTAGATAGGCATTACCATGTAAAACAAAAGGAAGTTTGATAAGTGTTTGCCAGTCTAAGTGCACCCAAATAAAGAATTAAAAATGCTAGGTTAAGTAGGTAGGGTAAGTAGATGATGGTTGCAAAATAACATATGGTGAATGATGAGTTTAAATGTGTAAATCTTTTACTTTCATCATAAGGCAAATGGCATGTAGCACAGGAAAGATATATCAAGCAAGCAAAGTCAAAATAATTAACTCCCTTACTCATTTCCCCTAAATTTTCACTAATTTCCCCTAAGTGCCAAGGTATTTATCAAGTTAGAGGGGCTCAGGGCATTTCTCTGATTTCTGGAGGGACCGAACCCTCGGCCCAATAATTTATAATTCCTAAGTGCTTAAGCCCATTCATCAATAATTACACCCCCTTCATAAATCATTCATCCCCTTGATAAAGTCAAGGAAAATCCTATTTTACTTAGGGAAATTAAAATATTTTCACAAAAACCCTCATTTCTCACTTAGCCTAAGTTTAAATATATGCACGAAAATGTTTAGACTTGGCGCTTACTCCGCTTGGTCATATTAACTACTAATTTATACTATTATATAGTTCCCCCATATAAAGCATTACCCATTCCCGTATTACCTTAACTATGTAAAAACCCTGAAATATTAATATCCCGCCCCTTCGGTTAAAATATAACCATAATGCACTTTTAATATGGATTAATTAGTTAATTTGTAACTAATTAAGAGCCCTAACCCCTGCCATAATAAAAAGAGGATTAATTAACCCCCACAGTTAATTAATAACTTTCTTGACCAATCCCATCGCTCCGGATATGATTAAAAAATCTTTAATTACATCAGGCCCGCCCTCATTAAACTCCCGTCACCATCACCTCCCTGATAGTCGTCCGATCAAGCCCTCCAGATCCGACGACTGTCATGCATATCGCACGACCCTCCGTGACTGAACGTTAGCGTGTGATCGCGAAACAGTTTTGTGAACAGTGCCTCCACCAAGCGTCATTCATTCTATGGAATCGAGCGGATGAGCCCAAATACAAGCGCCCCCCCCCCACGCATAAGCGGTGTGATAAAAACCGCTTACTGCCTTCCATTAAATGACAAAACATCATATCATTCACCCATCAACGTCACCCGTCCAAATCCCGAAACCCGCCAAATTCTTGACTTTGTATAAAAATAAAACAAATCATTTCATCGTTCTATTCTACGAACCTGTACATCCATGCAAACTTAACGACGAGGTCAACCAGCTTGTGCTCCCAGCTGCCAATCAACTTCAAACTTTGCAATCAACACCGCTCAGAGCCATCCAGTCACACCTAGTACCTGCATTCCATTGCCCATCCCCAAAAGCAGGTATTTACCAATTTCCCATCAAGAAAACCCTGCAAATACTTGTTTTCCACTACAAATTAATTGAAAAATCCAAAAATTCACCATAATCCTGTTACTACTTTTGTAATTCAAGTTCCCCAGACCCTTTGTTTCACCAATTTTACAAAGAAAACCTCAGTTTCCTTTCTGAATCAATAAGAACCAGAATGGAAACCCTGATATCCCTAAATATTGCACCCATTACCACCCATCACAGTGATTTAGACTATCTGCCCCTAGCAGATAAGGATTTCCAAATAAAAGACCTAACCATTGATAAAGACCATCTGAAAGTGTTTTTCCAGTGCCAAGATAATCATTTGAATGGCCATGATACCATAGGACTGTGGGAATCCAACCTCCTAATGTAATTTCTCCCTTATGTGCATGTTTTTCCTGATATAATCCTTTAGTGCTATGCAAATTATGACCCCAACCTTAGAGCAGTGATGTCACCCAATCAAACAGTCCTCTTCACAATAACCGTTGACTCAATCAATGAAATGCTACAATTTCATCCTAGTCAAGCCCTCACCCCCATGTCCCTTGGAGATTTGCTTGAGAAATCAACTAATTTATCCCAATCTGAACTCAATCGCCTCTCCCTGACCTTCATAGTAAAAGAACATCAACCTAAATATCCCCCTCCTTATATGTCAACTTTCTTCACAGATATAGGCAAAATCATAGTTGATAAGATAGCTGCAGTCATGGGATTCAACACTAGTGAGTATGTAGATGAGTTGGTCTTACTTTTGTTGTCCATCTTTACCCCTGGTCATCCCCCTGCTGTCAGGTATAATTATGCTTCATATATTGCTGAGAAAATCCATGACCAGTTCATGAGATTGGAAAATGAAAAGGTTTCAAGTACTCCACCTTCATATATCACCTCATCCTCTACTATCAGTCTGAGAAGTTCTCTTTTTCTGTCAAGAAACTTGATAAAAAAAGTAATCCAAGGTCAGTCATTTTTTGAACTTCTATCTTCCATGAAACTTTTCCCTCTAATCAGTTCATTGACCAATTTGTCCACCCAACAAATACCTTGCTAACAAGAAATCCTCCTCCAAAAATTAATGATGAAATCAAGAGGATCCTTCAGTTATCAAAACAGTACAGAGTAGGTGACTGGTATTTATACCAGAATCACATAGAAATCAGGGTATATGGCTGTGAGCTCCCCCCATTCAAGCTATCAAGATGTGTTCCAATGAGACTATTTGCTTTGGAATATTATAGGCAGATGATTAACTTAGATCAAGTTCATTTTACCAAGGCCAAGAAGAAAGCACAACTGAGAATTAAAGATCACTTAGGCCCATTCATCTGCAATAACAGGGAAGCAGGCAAAGCAGCAGAAAAAATCTTAGAAGACCACATGAGATTAAGCAAAAGCTTTGGTTGGAATCCATATGACCCTCATAGTTTCATCTGTGATAGAAGAATGAAAAATAGATTATCACCCTATTTTCATCACAGAATCCCAGAAATTGAGCAATATGTGAACATGGCTGAATGGAGGGAAGTGACTCTTGTAGAAATGGATAGTGATAAGGTCAATGTAGAAAATGTCATGAAAGATCTAGAAAGACACTTGACCTGGATTCTTTTGAACATGTGCCAGTTGATATTTCTCACAAGCCAGCATCAGAGACTAGTGCCTCAACAATTGATACCTCTCAAAGGCATTCACAGGATACCAGTGCACCACTTGCAAAACCATCACAGGGAAGAGAAAAAGAGACCAGCACTCAAGCAACAAAACAATAAACCATGTCAAAACAGCCTCAAACCTCTCAAGAGCAGGCTCAAACATAGGCCCACCCAACTCAAGTCGACATGGGAGAACCCCCAATTTTATAGACTCCTCTGGATGAGGAAAAGAGCTTAAAGAGAGACAGGGAAGTAGCTATCCCTGCCAGTGGTCCATCAGATCAGCCTGGTGCTAAGAGGCACCGGCTAAAACCCCCATTCAGTGGAGGAATTTTTTGAAGAAACTACAAAAAGTCAAAGAAAAGAAGGCGTAGACAGTCAGCATACTTTCCCAGCAGACGGGACACCTTCTAGCTCACAGAGACAGGAACTGGAAAGACAACAAAGTGCTGAAGTGTCATCCTTCAGGCCTTCATGTAATAAGAACTTAGACATTAAAGAGAAGTTCAAAGAAATAAAAGCCAGAAATGAACCACTAAGGGTCCAGGTCTATAATCAGTATTTGAAGATGGCTCCCACCAATCAAAATAGGTTGATATCAGCCTATGACATCAAAGAAGGCAAGATGCTAATGAGTTTTTTCAAGCCCAAAGTACAACAGCCTCAGTCAATTGCATACTACCTCAAAACTAATTTTAAGGTTATGGCCAAGGACATTCACCCCCTGGATCAAATTCAATTACATAAGCAGACATGGGAGATGGTGTATTCAACATTAACCAGTAAAGACATGATGGCCCAAAGATTAGAGAATTCGTTAAATAACACAACTGCCCAATTATAGCTAGAAAGGGCCTCCTCACAGGCTAAGGATAATAGAATTAAATCACTAGAAGAGTTGGTCATTGGATTGGGTCATAACCCAAAAGATGTAAAAGCTACAGAGGCCTTAATAAAGACAAAAGATGAAGACATAGCTGCCTTAAGAAAGCAGTTAAAGTTACCTCCATCAAGGCATCCACAAACTGCTGAAGTCATCCATAAGAAATCTGAAGAAGAGCTTATGAACTTAGTCCTAAGGCTAAATGAACAATTGAAGGAGACTGAGCAAGAATTAGAAAAGTCATTGAAAAACATGCAGAGTGAGTCGACTTCTCAGCCTCAAAATGTGATACCAGTGGTCTCCACGACAGTCCAATCCACACTTGAACAGCTCTTGCACCAAATATCCCTCCGGCCACAACAAAAGTAATTACAGGTACAAGCACAAGAACAACACCAGCAGGAACTTCAGGTTTGAGTATAGAAGAATTAATCAAGTCAATGGAGGAGATGAAACTCCAAGTCTCTGAATTACAAAAGGTAAAGGAAAAATTTGTTACCTTAGAACAGAAATATGATGTTTCAAAAATTGATTTTGCTGAAGAGGTAAGGAAGAATAAAGGCTTGGCACAACAGGTGAAACCACTAAAGAAGGACTTCACCTTTGAAAAGCCCTTAAAAGACATTAGAAAAATTCTATGGACCAACATCACTTAGTTAATAAATGATGCTTGGTCATCTATACAAATAATTTTTAAACAGATTGACTTGGTGAAAGTGGATCTTGAAGAAATTTAGAAAACCAAGGAAGAGCTGGGAGGGAAGCTTGAGGAAGCAATCATGCTAATAAATTTTTTGAATAGCAAAAATAAGTACTAGCTAGAAGAGCTGAATATTGAGGATAGAACTAGTACTATCCTACAAATCAAGAAGGTATTGACCAAAAGAGCTCTTATGCAGAACCTGGAAAGGAAATGCCAGAACATGCAGGAGGACATTAA
The DNA here is from genome assembly GCA_000404065.3 of Pinus taeda. Taxonomy (NCBI): domain Eukaryota; kingdom Viridiplantae; phylum Streptophyta; class Pinopsida; order Pinales; family Pinaceae; genus Pinus; species Pinus taeda. The sequence continues at coordinate 113,141 of APFE031252991.1, read as the reverse complement.
TGATTTTATGGAGAAGTTTGGTATTTTACAAAGCAAAGGACTTCCCAGTCCTTTAGTAATTAATGATAAATTGTTAAGGCATGAAGACTATGTTGAAAAATTGGCTCAAAAATGCAAACAATCAGGCCAGTTCATCAACTAGTGCATCTGCACCCAAGGCACTGCCTACAGGCAGAGTTCTCTATGACAGTCTAGAGAACCTTTTTTATGTTGAACATGAAATAAAACATTTGTTTCCAGTACAACCCAATTTTGTTAAATACACTGAGGCTGATGAAATCTTTAGGAAGCTTCAAAGGACCAAAATACCAAGGGAAGATTTGTGGACAGATATGACAGACATCTTATAATTTACCTTGGTAAAAAAGTAAACTTTCAGTATTTACCATAGTCAATTTTGGTAAAAGAAGGTGAACAGAGATAAAGCAGGTAAAGAGTATTAGTAAGAAGTTGAAGAGCAAACAACCAACACTAAATTACGAGGAAGACAGCAAGATGCTAAAGCATAGGGCCTGCCTCCAGCTCATTCACAAAATAGGGACAACAAGCCATCAATTTACTTTTAGCTTCTATCTTTGAGACCATCTGTCTCTACTTTTATGTAACATATAGTTAGGCTTCCTAGATTATATCTCTCTTTGTTAATAAATATTTTATTGTTTGTATAAGTACTTCCTCATTCGAAGTACTGAGGGTGGATTCTTAGACATTTCTATAGACTTATTATTTTGGAAAATAAAAGCTGTTGGACAATTATTATATGGCTGGCTGGATGAAGAAATAAAGCAAAGGACTTTTTACAGGATTCATGTGTCAAACATTGGACAAATAAGTATTCTATATCTCATGAGTTATTGTTTTGTAGTTTAATATTTCAATTGTATTTCATATCTGAATATTAAAACGAAAAAGGTTATTTCAGAAAGTGCTTAAGTGTAATCTGTCTTTAAAATCGTTTTTATTCTAATGTTTTCTTCTAAGCTATCATAAGCAAGGAATTCTTAATTGCGCTTGCTTCTTAGTTTATCATTGTGGTCATTTAATAAGAAATTCTTAATTTCTTTTTATTAGTGATCACCCAATTTCCCTCTTCTTAAAACATGTTGAAGGATTCTTAATTGCCCTTCCCTTTTAAGTCCATTCCATCCTTTCAAGTTACCAATTGTCCTTTGTTTAGTTATCTTGCCCTGTGAAGCCCTCCTTTGTTGAAAAACCTGTTCCAATTAAGCCATCTTTGGTTGACTCCATAGCCCAATGGCCTGAGATACTCTGTTCTAATCATCTGCTCCAGAATTCCACCACCAAACATAATCAAAACCCCTAAGCTTTCATAACTAGCCTAATATCCTATAAAACAAAGCTAAATCTTAAAGAGAGAGCCCTCTCTGAGTACAGATTGGCTAGATTCTGTACTTAAAAGTTGGTTTGTGGTTACCTCAGACCCCTTTCCTTCTTCTAACAACTTCAAGGAAAATCTGAGTGATAATAGCAGGGAAAGAGTTTTTCACTTTTTCAACTGAAATATAAATAGAACCTCAAAACAATTTCAAATCTTCACTTTGCCCAATAATACAAGTAAACCAAAAAATCTCTCTTTTCATACAAGCACTCAAAAATTAGAACAATGAAATAAGAAACTAATGATAACTAAAAATGAACGTTTCCCTAATTGCATGCTACAACTTTGCTTGCAGTTAGTAATTTAGTTCATGAACACTTCCAACAAATAGACAAAAAATGATTTTTCATTCCAAAACTAGAATAGAAAGTACTTTCATAAACCAAACCTAATCTTGTAAATCATTCACTTTGGCATTGAAAATAAACTTTTACAACAGAGAAATCTAGACTTAAAACTTGATTTAATTGACAACAAGACCAACAAATCTCTCTCTTTACAGGTCAATCGTTCATAAGTCAAGACACAACCCTAATTTGCAAAATAAGACTAATCACAAGCAAAAAACATAAATAACATTCAATTAGACTGACAAATACCCACAAAAGGTTCTAACAGGTGTAAAACTACAGGAAAAAACAATAAAATTGGATTTGAAAAGGAAACAAGTGAGTTTTTCAAAAGTTACAGGCATGTGCATAGGCTCTGGAGTAAACCAATGTGCATGCACTCTGTTTCTAAGAGCTAATGCGCACCGTGCCTAAAGTAAAAGTGCACACAACAGGGAAATTCAAGAAAAAATATAAATAAATCAAATCCAACCCAAAATCCAAATTTCTAAGCTTTCTAGACACTCAAGTAAGGCTTGTACAACAGGTTGAAAAGATCAAACAAGGAAAAAGACAAAAATTGAAACGATTCCCCAGTGGAGTCACCCATTTGTTATGTGGACAAATCTTTCTTACGGACAAGAGAGATCTCCCTAAACTTCTAAGAACCCTAGTAATTGCTACCTTTCTCTAAGTTCTGATCATTTGAAAGCAATAGAATGAAATAGGCCTCTTACCGATTTAGCGAACTGATTGATGAAGTCCCTCAAAGCTTTCAATCACTCACTCTTTGATGCTCCAAATGTCCTCTCGTTACTCCCAACAACTTCTCTACAATGTTCTGAAAGAGATATGCAAAGACAAAGACAAATAAGAGATCAAAGCATACAACATATAATCAAAGAGATAATGAACTAATTAACCAATTATACATGCAAACTGATCAATTATGCAATCAAAACTCATGTAGGTGATCAAGCAATCCTACAAATCAAATCAATAGAGATGTAACTGAGAAAGAAAAATTGCTTATATTCATAAAACTGGAGAAAAGCCTTACAACCATGTAGCCTTGATGTAGCAAGCCCTTTCTGCAATCTTTAACACCCTCCCTTGCAAGACAAGCCTCCCAACCTAATCTCAACAACATAAACCTACTTCCAAGAACACACCCTCAAACTTTAGACCTGTAATGGCTTTATAGGCCAAGGACAAGAAGTTATGGATCCATTCGCCAAGGGATGAGATCCACTATTAGTGGGATAGAGGTTCCACAAAGGAAGGGGAGTTACTCCATGATGGGAGGGATAAGTATTGAATAGGCACTCATTCGAAGCTTGTTGGTTGGGATAGATGCTACCAACAATGCTTCTAGACTTTACTTTTTATTTTAACATACTTCAAGTCATGTTCGAAGGTCATAGTGGAAAATAATGCATACTTCTACATAGATAATAATGATCTTCCCTACGTATGCGCAGGAATCAACTAGGTAACTGCGAACATAGCCAAAATTAAGGTTTTTTGCCACGGGATCTAGAAATTCCACTTTCTTTGGGATGATTTAGTTTCAAACTCTGTAGGATAATGCTCCGAAACACATGTGTGGATATCAAGAGATCCAAACCGATGGTCATTTGCCTAATACGACAAAATGATGTGTAACAGTAACTGGGCCTTGCAGAGATATCTTCTTATGGGTATTGGGGCAATGTCCCGAAAGAATTGGCAACACCTTTTACCAGCCAAAGAATCAACCAAGGTAATAGATGAGGCTTTGGTGTTGCCCGCATCTCCACTTATAGGGATGAATGCGCTAGATTTTGGCCACTAAAGTACATTCGTCCCACGTGAGCATTCAAGTCTTTAGCTTCTTAGTAGTCAATTACTAGTACCGAGCACTAGACAGGTCAAGTAGCCCAAAATAGTACCGCACACACTGGACCTAAGCTAAACCCCCTCTGAATCGGGTCTCTGTCGTGCTCAGGTATTCTTTTCCATGGGATGATTGAAGGATTTTAAGCTCCCTTGAAGTCAACTGCTATGTCTCAAACATGTAACATGACCATGGTGACTTATGGGATGCCTACCCCCAATTGTCCCAACCTGAGCTATAAATTCTTTTGTGGCCCCTGTGGGGAATTTAGTTGGTTCAAATTATGGTTTCTTTTAAGGGTATTTCTTTTCTTAGGGTGTGATGTGTAAGCCAAAACAAGCTAAGTAAAAAAAACTCTAGAAACTAGATGCCTTCTTATTGGAAGCTCATAGAAACTTAGTGTGTGATTTTTAATTGTGTGCAAGTGAGCAAGTGAACATGCAAAGTGTGATCAGATATGGATATTCGGTGACTCATTACAATATCCTCCTAATTACACTAGATTTAAATTATTCCTTGCATGCAAAAGAAATGATGTACAAAGAATGGTCCACTTACTCGTTCTCCTATTACAGAATGTGTGCCTAAGGGAGATGGGAAACACAAGTGCTTTAAGAAAGATTTCATATGCTAGCCTAGGTTCACCTAAAAGACGCAAGGGAAGCATATATTACTTACTTTATGTAATGACGCTTGGCCCTAATACCAAGACTAATGAAATGCAAAATTGCTTTGTTTAGTAACAATATTTGTGGATGATGGACCACTTATTTACTAATTAAGTTGTGTGACCTGCGAAAAATACTAGCAAAATAAATTGAAAAATATATGTGGAATTTGACCACTTACTTTTCCCCCTAATTAAGTTATGTGAGAATTGCAAATAAAAATAAAGATAATCTAATTACCCTACTACTTGTGATTAGTAGAGCAATTAAGTAATCTAAATTGATTGGAAAAAATTGCAGAGGTGAAAGCAATTCACTGAAGGCTGTCAATCACCTGAAAAAAGTGAAGTTAAAAGGAATTTTTTTCTTTATGTAAATTGTGCAGGTTTTCCATGCACAGACACAATTGTGCATCTGTTTAAGAAAAAGTCGTGGCCTGTGCGTCTGTCTGTTATAAAGCCGCGCGGTCGACATAAAAAGTATAAACATGCAAGTTTTTTGGCCACCAAAAAGTCCAAAGTGTCCTGCCAAAATTCCAAAGAGATGTTGAATGCCTTGTCAGGTGATAATGTAGAGAGAGGATCCTACAAACACAACCATTTAGAGCAAAGAAAAGACAACAATGGAGTTGCCAATCTTATTGTAGTGTTTTTGTAGCAATGGGGTACCAAAAGACACCTTGTTAGCAGTTGGTTGTTCCCTTCAAAGAAATACAAGCAGTTTGGTTGTTGTAAGTGGACAAGCATGAAGAAACAAAGCATTGCAAATGATGAAAACAATGCATATACAAACATAAACTAAAACAAAGAAATAAAGACACAAATAATGCTTAATGAAGAAAATAAGTCAACATAATTATGGAAAATGGCTCCCTTTATTGACTGTTGGTGGTAGAAGATGAATACAAATAGTAGAATATTAAACACTTGAAGATAATTCTTTGAGCTATGGTGCTAAAAAATCCTCAGCAAGGAGGTTCCTTTCTTCACTCTCTTTGCAAGCTTCTCCTCTCTATCCAAGAAGTATCAAGGCTTTCTCAATGGAGAAATCCTCTCCACACTAGAGTGATGGATTGCTAAGAAGCAAGTTTTCCAACACAATAGTGCTCTACTTCTTCTGCTTCAACAATGAAATGAAGGGCTGCTTTGATAGCAATTTGGCCAACATAATATTGTCTTTCCTTTGGTTCTCCCATGGCCTATTTATATAGAATTTTTTGAATCTTTCTTCCCCATATTGGTTCATGAATGAAAATGACTTGTGGGTAGGATAAGATGATTCCTTTGAGGGTTGCATATCTTTAGGGTGACTCGAATTCGACTGCCCTTGACTGAAATCCTGTCAAGGAATCATCTGCCAAGTGTAGGAAGTGGTCACAAATTTGCTGAGTTGACCATTTCTTCGATCATGTGGCTTTGGAAGGAAATGTCGTGCGTCACGCGACTATCGAAGGGAAAGCCACAAAATCATCAATTTTTAATTCAATATACATTGGACCTTAGGAGAAATTATTATTTTTGAACTTCATAATGTCTTCAGCTGGAAAATATTCAGTTGTGCATTCTGTTGGACAACTTTGGTCATCTTTTGGATTGTATAAATATGTCTACGATTTTCTGGTGTCAACAACTATCTTAGCATTTGTATCATTTGATGGTTTAAAAAAATTAAAGATAATTTGTAATTAATAAAGTTAAAGTCAAAGATTTAACTTTGTTGCTATTTTTAATATTTTTAATGAAGGGACAATAAGGACCATGGGGGCTTCACCTAATGAACCTCTGATATATCACGTGCATTTGTTGCATAGTAAACAATACCCCTAATTTGACCACATATTGGAAAATAACTCTAAAAATCAAATTATTTAAGCCCCTATCAATATGAACCCAATACGCCTTCCTAATTTAAAAAACCCATACTTTCACTAGATATTGTAGGTATCAAATTTTCCATTAACATTTCTCATACCCCTTGACATTTTTTCATCAACTTTGAGCTCCATTTTTTATACTTTCCAATATAAAAACCCTTTCCCCACATTATATCCCCCAATATATTATGTCATTTTTTCCTCAATATATACCCCCCAATATGAATGCACGTGGTATGGTATCGTCCCCACAGTGAAGCCCCCGTGGTAAGAACTACTGATAAAGTGAAAGATGTTTTGTTTAAAAAAAGTATGAGACTAAAAGTGATTTATTTAGTCCCACATGGCTTGATGAAGAGGGTCGAACTTCTTGGGAGAGTTATAAAAGCAAATTTGTGGAGTTTATTTCATATATGTTGGTTTTGATATTTGATATTGCCATTTTCTAGAGGAGGTTACTTCTTCTTAGTTTGTTAGAATGAAACCCCTTGAGGGTGACATTCCCCATGTTATTGAGAGATACAATTTGGAGAATATCTTGGTGATTTCACACAAAGATCACAATTGGGCTTCATTGTTGGTTTGGTATCTATAGTCCAAAGCACATTTGTTATATTTGTGGTAGCAAAAAGGATTTTAGAGTTGGCTATAATACTGTTGCTACTGTAACATTGCAAATTTCAATTCAAAATCTCTCACGTAGTTCTAGATGGGTATGCTTGAATTGTGGTTTTAAAGCGTTTTGGTTATTTGGGTATTATTTTGATTATACCTTGTAATCCCTACTCTAAAAATAAATATGAGTTATATTATTTTGTGGGTTTTCCTAAATGTTGTTATTTAATGAGTTATTTCATTGTTGCGAGAAATCTGAATTATATTAATTTGTGGGTTTTCCTAAATATTGTTATCTTTTGGGTTATTTCATTGTTGCTAGTACTATCATTGTAAAACAAAGGGTGTATGTTACAAATGGGATCTTTTATGGAGGAGAAAACAAACATTGCTTGGTCAAAGGTGATGAGACCTACCTCATGATCGTCGAAGAACATAAGTTTAATGATTAAATATGTTTGGGCAAGAAACTAAACAACAACTAAGAAAAAAGTACATTCAAATAGGAGAAGGAAGAGAATTTGGAGAAAACATTGTGTGTTGTGTGCAATTTTGTGGAACCCAAAAGCCTTCCAAATGGGGAGGTGTGATTTGAAATAGATTAAGTGACACATTTGTTTTTGAAAGGGATTTTAAGAAGAAGTAGATTAAGAATGTTGACAAGTTAGAAGAGGATTAAGTTTGTTGGTTTGAAGACTAAGATTTTAAAAAGAAGGATAAATGAGGGTTATTTGTCCAAATTGGATCATTACTTGATATCATGGATTGCCCCAAAGGTTAGCAGGCCCCATGTTTATCCTTCCAAAGTTGTCTAGGTTTGATTTTCACCACTTAGATATTTATACTACCAAATTTTAGTAGGATGACCAAACCCATATTTGATTCTCAACATGCCCCATGTTTCTCCAGATTTATTATTCCTTTTATTGAAGACCTACCAAATTTTCACTTGAAAATTAGGTCCATAGTTATTTGAAGTTTGATTATCAGCGCATTCTTGTATTTATCAAAATTTTAATTGACTAGACCCAAATTTGATTCTGAGTGCTACTATGTTTCTTTTGGTTGGCTATTGATTCTTAGTACACTCAATGCTATTTATTGAGTTTTGATTGTTAGTGCACTTAATGTTTATGATTTTTTTTGACATCTCCATTCAACTCAAACAACTATCTCCTTTCAACACTAACAACTAACATCACCAAACATGGGATGTTACAATGCAAATACAACTCCGTAATAACGTCAATTATCTTCCAATTAAACTCCTAGGGGTATCCATTATTTAAAAAATGCCAAAAGCTTGCACTTAATCTCAATTGAACATATTGATTAATGATAGATAAAATATCTTAAAATTGAAAATTTAAGGGGATAAAAAGACCCCACTCACAACCAACCAACCTTTAATTTTATTAATATATTTTATTTTATATTATTATATAATTTAAATTCTTTATACACCCTTATTAATTTTGTAAGTTTGATTCTTTACCTACTCTAAACCTAATTTTAACTTTAATTCTCAAATGCACTTCCATCTTTATCTAAATTTTATTAATGCCTGCATTCACATTATATGGTTTATTTAAAAAGCCCTCTTAAAAAGAAAGTTTTGTTTTGTTTGTTTGTTTTTGTTTTGTTTTTTTCCACCTATCATAATTCAGTGGTGAAACCAGCAATGAGGACATCTATCTCTATTTGTTATATGCGAATGCACACTTATCAACCTTATTGAAGACCATATTAACTAGAATAACCCACTGGTGGTCTATAAGGGGGCATCTATCTCTATTTGTTATATGCGAATGCACACTTATCAACCTTATTGAAGACCATATTAACTAGAATAACCCACTGGTGGTCTATAAGGGGGCAGGCTTTCACCCTTACCATATGCCTCTCGGTCTTGGCTCTTAACCTAGAGAAAGACGAGCTCTTAGCCAAATAGAAACAGTTTTAAAGTATATTCCACATCCAAACTATTATTAATTCAAAAATAATTTATATTGGATTTTATTTTTTTAATAAGATTTAGTGTTTTTTAATCTTTAACCTCGTAAACTTATCACTTAACGTTAGTATAAATACCAAAAATTTAGGAAAAAAAAAATTTATTAACTCCAAAATTGAGACGACGGCGATTAATGGTGATTAATGCTGATTACGCTTTGACCACCCCAACTTTTATTTAGTTTGACGAGTTTAATTTCGAACATTGGTTTGACTGAATTGAATTTTTTACTTTATATTTTCTTATAATGGGTTGCGAGTTGAATTCATTTTTTTTATTAAATTTTTATTATCGTGATTTGTTTCGCGGATGGATATGCGAGAAAAAGAAAGATTTTTTTTTTTATTAATATCATTTAGGAGGCTAAGAGATTTAGTCCAAGGCAGTGGATTTTATTGCACATTACAACCAGAAATTACTTGACCAGAAACGCTCGTGAGCTATCTCGGGTGTCCCATCTACCACTACGGTAGGCTGAAGCATGATGACCCACGCCATTTCCCCCCTGCACACGACACTACCTCCTGCCTCCACGTTTTCATTTGCATGTAAGCTGTTATATTATTCTGTGTGTTCCTCTTATAGAGATTGGGTTCAGAGCTAAAATTCTCTTTTCTGAGGTCCTAATGCGCATTTCGTATTACAGTTAAACGCTCAATTTTGGAAGGATTCACAAGGTTTTCGAAAGTACCAGAAAAGTATCATGCACAGAGGGAGTATTGTAATGTATCACAGTGCCTTTGTATGAAGAAACAACTGTCTGGTGAAACGAATGAGCGTTACGAGGTATGAGGAATGTGCCGTGACTCTGTTTTATGAAAAACAACATTATTTGTTGTGTCGGAAGAAGCTAGGTGTGTTTTACAGTGTGGGAGGTCCAGGGTTGAATAGTTGTATAAAGGTACATTGAATTTATCTAATATACTTATACACATAGAATTAGATAAATTGAATATGAATACTAGTTCGAACTGTTATGGTCTTAAATGCAAAGCCGGGAGATAACATCTCCAGTTCACACAAATAATCCAGTATTCAAATAATAGAACTCTATCCAACTTTGAAAGCTTAGCAACCTCGAGGTACATATCAGACCTGGACCCAATTTTAAGGTTCCGGACTAGTTTTAGGTTTGTTAAGGGATCCGGGCTAGTTTAATGTTTGTTTTTTTCTACTGTTGGTGGTACAAGCGCCGACTGTGACTTATAAATCGTTATCGATAGAGGGATAGAAGGCGTCCGAGAAGAAGTGGATACAAGTCATCCGGTGGGCTAATCACACTTAAGAGAAGTGAGGGGAAATGGACAGACTCGTGGACTTCCGAGCACTTCATATCCCTCGAAGCCCTCGGACTGAAGGATTTGGCCTCTGAGGCTGAAGGAAGTGACGACGAAGTGGTCGTTACTTTATCAATTCAGAAGGTCAGTGGCTTCCAAGACTATTTTTTATCAAAGGCTTTTCCAGAAATGTTCTTTATTTATCTATTTATTATTATTATGAGTTTCACAGAATGCCATCTTTAAATATTTTACAGTATTTTCTTTCTTTCACTGACAGTCTAGAAAATTGGGAAAATCCTAACTTAAAACTGTTCCAACGACCAAATTCAAGCCAAAATGCCCAAGATAAACATGATCCACAATGTATTCCTTTCCCAAAGCAGTGTTTTTTTCTGATGCCCTTTCGGTGGAATTGTGATTGAAATGAGGTTAGAGATTATAGTTCCAGCCCAAAATTTCTATTATTCACAGTTCTGGCATGTCCTGAGGGTTTTGGAGGTTGTCAAAATGATATGTAGCCTAAAAATTTAAAAAATGGATTTGAGCAATGGCAAGTCATTTTCTGGAAAAATCTGAGTGTTTACAAAAAATATTATTTTGGATGACACATATCAAGCTGCAAGCCAAAATTATTATTAAAACTGTTATAACTACCAAATTCAAGCAAAAAATGTCATTTTGTTGGTGTTATTACCTCCAAAATCTGTACTTCTAGTGGTAAAGCCCTGAAAAACAAATGCAACCCTAGGGAACTCAGAGAAATCACCTATTGTCACCATAGTAGCTCCCTCTTTCTCTTTAGGCTGGCTTTCTTCCGGCACAAGGGGGTATCCCTAGGATAGGATTATTAAGTGCATGCATTGAAAGCTCAAGTATAAATGGAGAAGTAAAACAGAGATGTAAGATACACTTCAGATTTCAGTGATTGGTGTGTTGCTAAGACCAATGCCAATCCAAGGGCTTTGGAGTGAAGGAAAACAAACAAAGAGGCCTTGAATTTATATCGAGAAGATGTAGTCAAGCCATACATTGATGTTTCAAGACTAGTCCAAATGGATTTTTAGTTATATGAGAGCGAATGAGAGCTCTAATATTAGATGCACAATCACAACCAATGTGTTTAATCCTTAATGCCAACAAGTAATGTGCAACCCAAATAGCAAAGGAGGAACCATAGCATGCGATTGTAAAGAAAATGATCAAGAAAGACAACCACACTTCTTCAATAACAATCTCAGAAATGGACCATTAACACGTATCCAAGATTACATCAATAGCTAAGGAGGGATGAAATCCTCACATTTTTCACATGTGCAAAGGCTTGCCTTCCAAAGAGATCATTTCCAGCAATAAAAACACTAGCCAGTCAAGCATAATACCTTAACCATCGAAACAAAACAAGAGAGATGAAAAAAATAGGGTTTCCATATACTTGCTTGTACATTCACTTCTCCTACATGATTTTCAACTAGTCTTACAGGGTTTTTTGGAGTAATGTATTGCACTCAGTACCGTTTTGATACATTCACCCTTATATGGTATATACATAAGCGGGCTTTACACATTTTGTCTCTAATTTTTTGGAATCTTTAAAATATATCTTTTTCATTAAAAATTATATACTTTATTTATTATTATAAGCTGAGTCATTGAAATCAGATCGATCTGAATCAATCTGAGTCCAAGTTAATCCTCGACCAATTCCAAGTCTGAATTTTAAAACATTGCTCATAAGAGATAGAATGACAGGAACCAAATTTCATAGAAGATAGAATGGCAAAGAAACTGAAATGTGAAGAAGCCTATTATGGGATAACGGAAAGAAACTGACGAGCCATTTGTTGATTCTGAATGTAGCCGTTTGATTTTGGAATCTGTCACTCACTAGTTCAATCCCTACCCACAATATCTAGGCCCTAATTCTAACAGTAGGTTGGATGGACTCTACCGGTGCATGTAAACTGAACCTCAATCACCTTGGGAGCTTAGCGCACTTTGGATTTGTTGTTCTTGCTGTTGCCCCATTTGACATGAATTTTTTGAATGAAAATGGTTGTCTATATGGTATTTTGATGTTTTAAACTGTGTAGGTGAAGTTACTAATGTGGCCTGTCTTTGACAGCATGCTGGATTTGGCTACAGTGTTGATGGAAGGGTTATAGCACCAGTCTCTAGGAAATGTATCTATTGCTGTGCCAAGTGCAGCAATCAGGTATGTACAATGGACTTCAAAATATTTATATTACTTGACTATCCACAAAATGAAGTAGGGTTGGTCTAATAGTAGTTGGATGGCAATGGTCAATCTGTCATCTAATGCAAATTAAGTTACATTGCCAAATTGAGGGGTAAAGGCATAACTGAATTTTTGTCATTCATCACATGGGGGAACACAAGCATGCTATGGTTCACTTATCTTTCCTCAAAATTTAGCCAGAAAATTTAAACATTCCAGCATGTGTATTATCCACTTGGTTAATGCTGTCTTTACTTTTCACTTTTTATTGGATTCTAGAGTTCAGTTTAATTTCAACAAACTGCTCCATGCGCTTTATAATTTACGTTTTCATTTGTCATGCTGATGCACCTTTCAGGGAAGACTTAAATTTGTAATATTTTTATCTTTTTGGAGCCCAACACCATAAATCTTAGCTGTAAACAGAAGGAGATTTAGCATTTATTGCCTCATTTTTGGTTTCTGATGCTGTTAATAGAATATTTGGAACACATTTCAAAAGAAATTGCAACAAACTCACCCAAAGATTGGCTTTTTCTCTTTCGCCCACATGCTTTCCTAAAGGTTTGTTGTAACTGGCATACATTCTTCCGTCATTCCCCTTGAATATTGTTGAGTCATGACCATGACCCAACCTCTACAAGGCAAAGGGAAAGTGCCTTCTAAAGGTTCTACAGGCCGTCCACTAGCAGGTCTGGGGAATCATTCCTAGTAGGAGTTACGTATATAAAAATATGGGCTATCTATAGTACAGGAGTATGGGAAAATCATAAAGTCACCAAACGACCAACCAAGGACAGGAGTTCATAAACAGACAATCAAATAGACTCTCCACTCTTATAGCTCAAGCGGGTTAAAAATCATTACTTGGTGGTATTAAAATTTTTGAAATCATATTTGGAATTAGTTCAACTATTCTGTTTAAAAGTTGCCACATGCCCAAGGGAGAGCAGTCTTCGAGAGATTTGAAGATCTCAACAGTGAACTCTGCTGTCAGGAGTACTAGTACATATGCATGCCAGGGAATGCAATTTTGGGTCTGTTGCTACAAAATCTAGCAGGCCTAGTGCAAAGCCTCACTAAAACCTAGGTCTTATGGCAACAAGAGATTAGCTATCACTGTCACCTCAGTGGCTTCTCTCCAGCTGTTTAGTGGTGGAATTATCCCCACAAGGGAGGCTTCCCTACAGAAGATCACCAGCAAGATATTCAACTAAGGAGTACTCAATGGTGATGCAAGGTCTATTGATTAGAGGAAAATGTACTGGCCAAGCCTTGGAGGGCTAAGAGTTGCCTAAAGTTCAAGTACACTTCCCTAAGACCTTTATAATTTAAAATATGGCTGCTATAAGTTTTGTATAGTAAGAAGATTTAGGGCACATGATGGCATATAGCAGCTCTATAAAATAACATATAAGTGATAGGACCAACAAAAGGATCAAAGGCTATGAAGGAGGCAAGCTAGGGATAAGTAAACAATGGTTTTAAATGGCTGAAAGTGCATATGGCAACAATACATACGAAGACGTCAGTCCTAATTTTGGGATTAAAATATGCAATTAATGCTAGATTTTGCCTTTTATTATTTATTAAATGCAATCCCTTCCCTTAAGGCAATAACATATGGACATAAAATTGCTATAAAATGAATATTTTAAGCTAAACCTAACTCTACTTGCCAAAGAATTAAAGAAGTAAAGAGAAATTTATAATGGTCAACACTTACTAGACTAGTGCCTTTATCTAATTGGGCAATGGAATAAATTAGGGTAAGGTCAATTGTTAAAATTGGCAACTAGGGCCAAACTCCATCTTGGACAGCTCATATGATGGAGATGATATTTTTATTGGATTCCTCTTTCTGAGAGGTGCAAGATTGATCTAAAGATCATCTTGTTTGGATGAGCAGAAGTGAGATTTTGAATTTAATTCTCACACATGTGCAAATTGTCAAGGTCGGCTAGAAGTCTAATGTAGGCTCATGATGCCCCAATAAATGTGTCTCCACCCCTCATCGAATTGTATAAATAAGAGAGACATTCTCCTCATTTGGATCATCACTCAACACCTCTCTCTCCTCTTCAACCAAAGGAGCAGCGCTTCTCTCTTATCTCTTCTCACGTTGACTTGGGTTGACTGAAAATTTCAGGCAGAAATTGCAACTGTTTTTGGGCTATTTGCAGGGGCGTTGACCAGTGTTGACCAAGGGTCAACTCATCTACTTTGACTGCGGTTTTCAGGCAGTTATTTTGATTTTTTGAGGCTGCATTTCCTGGCACAAAAATCGAGGCAATTGGAGCAGGTTGACCTGCGTTCACCGTAGAACTTTTGACCGCAGCATTGACTTTGTGTTGACCGAGTTTGCCGAGATTTTCAGGACTATTTTGGGTTGATTTTGACTGACTTTGGAGGCTGAGTTGACTGGGTTTGACTGAGCTCATTTGGAGGAGATTTTCTGCTGGTTTGACTAATGTTGACTTTTTGGTTAGGGCATCTTGTCAACTGCTGTTTGGCTGGACTGTTTTGACAGTGATTGGGCAAGTAAATTTTGTATGATGTAATCTCTCTCTCTGCTGAACTTTTGAAGAATAATAAGAAGATTTAACCAAAGGGTTTTCCCCACATTGGGGTTTTTCCCCGGCATCTGCCAAATATTGTGTCCTCTTGTCTTGGCTTGTCTTCTGCTTATTGTTTATGTTCTATCTGCATTTACTATCAATGTTAATGTGATTGCTAATTTGTAAATTGATATTGGGCTAATAAGAAAAATTGAAGTAAATTGCTCTTAAGCATAGAACATACCATTGTTATCTAAAATTAACATGGTATCAGAGCTTAGGTGAAGACAAAGCCCAAGCAAGAGTGAGAAAAACAATCACTAAAATTTGTTGGACAAGGACAAGATTCAATGGCATCCTCATCTTACTTCAAATCTAATGGCAAGTTCAATGATAAGTTTGATTATCATGCATGGAAGATGTCTCTTGACTTGACTTTGGAAGAGCATGATGCTATGGACTATGTGCAGGGAAAGATTGTTGAACCTCCTTCAAATGCACCCGCTGCCACTAAGACAAAGTACAAGAAAGGTGAGGTCAAAGCTATAAGAAGATCATCAGGGATTCTATTCACAAGCATTTAGTTGCTTACATCTCTGATCTGGGTGCATCTAAGGAGATGTATGACAAGTTGGTTAGCATGTTTAAAAGCTAGCAATGCAAACCAAGTCCTCTTTCTCAAGAACAAGTTGAAGGACATAAAGAAGGGAAGAGGAGAAGATATCCAATCTTACTTCATGAGGATTACCGAAATCAAAAATGATCTTCTATCCATTCGAAAGGTTATTGCTGATAGGGAGCTCACTCTCATTTCCCTTGGAGGTCTCCCTTGTGAATGGGATGTGTTCAACACTACTATCCTCAACAATGACAGGATTCCAGGTTTTGATGAATTGTTGACACATGCCTTCAAATAGGAATGATCCTACTGCATTCTCCACTCATGCTAAAATGAAGAACAATGCTGGTTCAGAAAAACAAGGTCAAGGAAGACATGGATTCAAAGATGGAAGAAAGGGAAGATGCTTCAATTGTAACAGGTTTGGCCACTATGCTAGGGAGTGTCCTAATAAAAGGGATACACCTTGGGATGATGATAACAACAACAACCGCAACACTTTCAGAGGCAACAACAATCAATGGAATGGCAGGTTCAACAACAAAGGAAAGAGCAATTCTCCTGCTACTCAATATGGAAATGGCCAGCCTCTCAAAAGATCAAGAAATTCCAGGTATGATGAATCTAATGTTGTAAATAACAAGCAAAAAGAATTTTATCTTATATTTGCCCTCTCTACTGCCTCTCCCTCGGATACCTTAGATAATTGGTTGATTGATAGTGGTGCCTCAAGGCACTTCACTGGGTATAAGGAGGCTCTTTCAAATTTGATAGAAAATGATACAAATTTGGAAATCATTCTTGGAGACAATGCCACCTATCTCGTGAAAGGAACTAGGAATGTCACTTTTCAATTGAATCAAGGTAACACCATTCATCTACAAGAAGTACTATATGTACCAGATTTAAAGAAGAACCTAGCATCTATCTCGACGATGGAGGACAAACAATTCAAGGTGGCGTTCATTGATGGAAAGGTACGTGTTTAGAAAAGAAATTTCAAAGAAGCATTCACTCTTGGATTCAAGGTTGGCAACCTATATCAAGTTGGAGGAAGTCCACTGGGAGCTATGTCTTGTGACACATCTCTTCAATCCGAATTATGGCACCGAAGGTTTGCTCATCTTCATTATAAGGCTCTACCTAATGCAAGGAAGATGGTGACATGTATGCCCGAATTTAAAGTAGAACATGAAGGTGTTTGTCAGGGTTGTGCCGAAAGTAAACATACAAGGGGACCATTCCCCTCAAGTGATAGTAAGACTACCGACATTTTGCAATTGGTTCATTTTGATCTATCTGGTATTCTACTCGTGACATCTTTGAGAGGATATTTGTATTATGTTATTTTTGTGGATGAATTCTCTTTCAAAACTTGGATTTATTTCTTGAAGAAGAAGGACAAAGTGTTCAAATGGTTCCACTCTTTCAAAGCTTTGGTTGAAAATCAAACAGGGAAGAAGATCAAAATATTGAGGACTGATAGTGGAACTGAATATGACTCAAATGAGTTCAATGACTATTGTAGAGAACTGGCATTAAGAGGGAGACTAGTACCGCATATATTCCCGAGCAAAATGGTGTTGCTGAAAGGAAGAATCGTTCCATTATAGAAGCCACCCGTGCCATGCTTCATGACCAAGCCCTTTCGAAGTTCCTACGGGGAGAAGCTGCCAACACTGCCGTGTATGTTCAAAATAGATGCCCTCATCAAGCATTGGAATCCAAAACTCTCGAAGAAGTTTTCACTGGTAAGAAACTTGACGTTTTTCATTTTAGAATTTCTGGTAGCCCTGCGTATTTTCATGTGCTAAAAGAAAAGAGAAGCAAATTGGATGTATTTGGGAAGAAAGGAACATTTGTGGGCTACAGTGAAACTTCAAAGGCATATAGAATCTATGTACCTGGTCAAAGAGAAGTGGAAATAAGTCATGATGTCACCTTCGATGAAGATGTTGCCCTTGGGAAGGTTAGAGACCTTCCTATTCCAAGGAAGGACAAAGAAGATACAGGAAAGCGGGAAGAACCAAAGGACGAGCTGATGCCCGATGCTGAAGGACCAATGGATCCCATTGATCCACCTCCCAATCAGCCCTCCTCCTGAAAAAGGAGACCCTTATGGCTTAGGGACACTCTCAAAGATGCTGAGAGACATATTGCACCAAGGGGGACATTTCATGAAAGTAAGAAGTTGAATAGGTACCAAGGGTACTTAGCTGCCATGAACACCATTGTTCAAACTGAGCCCTGCACATTCGAAGAAGTTGTGAAGCACCAAGGAAGGTGTGGACTATGACGAGGCTTCTGTCAAAAGGAAGGTGTGGACTATAATGAGATATTTGCACTAGTTGCTCGATATACCACTATTCGTTCAATCATTGCCTTTGCTGCCTCTCAAGGATGGAATTTAGATCAAATGGATGTCAAGACCACCTTCTTGCATGTCTCACTTAAGGAGGAACTCTATGAGGAGCAACTTGTGGGGTTTGAAGTTCAAGATCGAGAGACACATGTATGCAGGTTGAAGAAAGCCCTCTATGGGTTGAAGCAAGCTCTCCAGGCTTGGTATGAGAGGATCGACAACTATCTAATGAAGCTGGGTTTTACAAGAAGTGAAGTTGATTCAAACCTTTACTTCAAGGTTGAAAATGATAGACCACTCATCTTGGTACTTTATGTGGACGATCTCTTTCTGACAGGTGCAGACCCTCTCATTTATCAATGCAAGAGGGAGTTGGCTTCCAAATTCGAGATGAAGGACCTAGGATTGATGCACTACTTCCTAGGTTTGGAGGTTTTCCCAAAGCCAGATGAGATTTTCCTTTCTCAAGGAAAATACATTGTGAACCTACTTGAAAGATTTGGGATGGTGGACTGTAAGTTTGTGATTACTCCAATGAAACTCAACTTCAAGAAGCTATGCGGAAGTGCTGCTGGGCCCGATTTGGGAAATCCTTTTGAGTATCGTCAACTCATGGGGGCCCTGATGTTCTTGGTGAACTCCCGTCTGGACATATGCTTTGTAGTGGATACATTGAGTCAATTTATGGTCGAACCTCATCACATACCTTGGATTGCTGCCAAGAATCTCTTGAGATATCTCCGGGGCACAATCACATATGGACTGAGATACATTGCCGGTAATTTGAGGCTCCATGGTTATTCTGATGCTGACTGGGCTGACAGTGTGGCGGATCGTAAGAGCACATTGGGATGTTGATTCTCACTAGGTTCTGCTTCAATATCCTAGATGAGCAGGAAGCAAAAATTGGTTGCTTCGAGCACCGTTGAGGTTGAATACATTGCTGCAAGTATGGCCTCTTGTGAAGCTATTTGGTTGAGGAAGCTCTTTAGTGAGCTGTTTGGGCATGTGCTGGATACCACCGTGATCTACTGTGACAACCAAAGTGGGATTCATCTTTTTAAGAATCTAGTGTTCCATGATCGCTCCAAGCATATTGATATTAGGTACCACGTTATCCAGGATATGGTACAATGGGGAGCAATAAGGCTCCATCACATTGGGACTAATGAACAGGTCACATATATTCTTACAAATCCCTTGGGGAAGGTCAGATTCTTCACCTTCCGTGAGAGACTTGGAGTTGTGGAAAGACCCTCTTATGAGGGTCTCATTTGAGTTGGATATTGAGCTCTGGGAGCTCGAGGGGCTTGGGGTACTTCTTGGAGCTATGGGCGACCATAGGGTGAGTGGTTCACCTTTCCCTAGTGGTGCGCTGTGTATAGGGTGTGTGGTTCACCTTCCCCTGTGATACCCCATGATGGTTGATATATGCATAGGATGAGTGGTTCACCTTCTCCTATGGCATATGAGTAGGATGAGCGGTTCACCTTCTCTTGCCGAACATCCTACCCATGCAGTTTGGGACTCATGGGAAGTACCTCTCATTAGACTAATGAGTTGGGAAATGAGGATAGGGACCATAGCACTACCGATGGACGCATCGTGTATTGTTTTGCTCCCTATGCTAGGATGTTTGATATTGATCCGCGATCAATTGACACTGACTTCGGGTCAATGGAGAGTGAAAAGGTCTTGTGACTCACTCTCGATCATTTCTTCTTCATTATTTCTTCAAGGTTCAACAGAGCAGAGCAGGGATGACAGAGATGGTACAAAGTGACGGATGATTTGGCAAGTGGATTTCTCCCTAGTTGAGAGGGAGTGTTCAAATTGGCAACTAGGGCCAAACTCCACCTTGGAAAAATTATATGATGGAGATGATATTTTTATTGGATTCCTCTTTCCAAGAGGTGCAAGATTGATCTAAAGATCATCTTGTTTGGATGAGCAAAAGTGAGATTTTGAATTTAATTCTCACACATGTGCAAATTGTCAAGGTCGGCCAAAAGTCTAATGTATGCTCATGATGCCCCAATAGATGTGTCTCCACCCCTCATCGAATTGTATAAATAAGAGAGACATTCTCCTCATTTGGATCATCACTCAACACATCTTTCTCTCTCCTCTTCATTGGTTCGTACAACAAAAGAGCAACTCTTCTCTCTTATCTCTTCTCACGTTGACCGAAAGTTTCAGGCAGAAATCGCAGGACTGTTTTTGGGCTATTGGCAGGGGCGTTGACCAGTGTTGATCGAGGTTTAACTCATCTACTTTGACTGTGGTTTTCAGGCAGTTATTTCAATTGTTTGAGGCCGCATCTCTTGGCACAAAAACCAAGACAATTGGAGTAGGTTGCCTGTGTTGATTGCAGAACTTCTGACCGCAACATTGACTTTGTGTTGATCGAGATTTTCAGGACTGTTTTGGGTTGATTTTCACTGACTTTGGAGGTCGAGTTGACTGGGTTTGACTGAGCTCATCCTTCAAGAATGGACAATCTCCATCAAGCAAGTCCTAAGATGGTCCATGATTTTTACTGAAGCCAATAAATCATCAAAGTGCATGGCTACATCTCCAAATGGCACCTCCTCCATGATGGTGTCATCATCAAAAGGGCCTACGTTACCTTTCTAGGGCATGTGGGGATGACGTGGCTTCATTTGGATCAAGCGTTGGCATCAAGGCATTGTGTGTTAGCCCTCCCAAATCATCTCTATTATCTTTATCCTTATCTAGGCTCTGGAACAAGGTAATGTCCATCAAATTGGGTCAAGGCTAGCTTGGAGTTGTCTTGGGTCCATCTTGGCACATCATTAAATAAGCCAATTCCTTGACTTTCTAGCTTAACATTTCAGCATTTGAAGGTACATCAAGAGGTATGAAACCATGTGGAAGTTGCTCAAGGCCTAATGCTCATCTCTGGAGGGGCAATGTTGAGGCTACAAACTTACATCTGCTCTTAGAACGAGGCAAAACGTTCTCTGGAATGTGTTGGAAAGGACTCATGCCATCCCTTAAGGGATCTTTGCTGCACGTGTGATACCACTTGAAACAAATCTCTCAAAATCAAGTGAGATCAACATCATTAGGGACAAAAACCATTTAAGCATCATAGTGGACCATATTTAATGGTAGGGCACAAAAATTACTTCACATAAGACTCACCTTCAAATGTCTTTCTAGCTCAAGATTTGTAAACAAGTTGTTGCTTTTGGGTAGCATCAGATGCGCTCTAGTCTTGAAAATTGGTGGAGAGGCTAAGGCACATGAGATCTCCAAGACCCATAAATCGTTTGGAGAAATTCCACCCGGATGAGGAGTTATTAAAATAATTAATATTTTTAATGGGTTCCTAAGTCTAAACTTAGGAAAATAAAAATATTAATGTGTATTAATCAAATATGGGTGAGAAAGTTCTAAGTGACGAGGATCAAGCCAGTTCTAATCTTAGACTTAGGAAAATAAAAATATTAATGTGTATTAATCAAATATGGGTGAGAAAGTTCTAAGTGACGAGGATCAAGCCAGTTCTAATCTTAGTTGTTGATTAGGGACTTAATCTCGACTATTGATTCGTCAACAGGAAAAGTATAAGAGGAGGCTTGAGGGTCAGTTGGAGATACACCAAGTGATCAAAGAATTCGATTTTCTGGGGCGAGGTTTGTTGAGGAAATCGAGTTAGTGATCAGAGTTGCAGTGAGGGGTAGTTCAGCAAGGGATTTTCATCCGAGGCTGAAAAATACATAACAGAGAGGCAACGCAGTGCCGGGAGAGACAACGCAGGTCCTAGAAGGGCTGACGTAGAGGCCGAAGAGCTGACGTAGAGGACGCTAAGGGTTGACACAGTGTGTTGAAAAAGTTGCAAAGGCTGACGCTGGGCCTCAGAGGCAATGCTGGGGATATTCTGTGGGGCAGACTAGGAGCAGATCAGCAGATTCTGAGCTGGGTGAGGGCGACGCAGCTCCTGAAGGAGTGACGTAGTTCCAGAGCAGTGCTTGGAGCAGCTTTCACTGTCCAGCATAGGGAACAACCGAAGTCACTGTGGGGTTTGATCATCCAGTTGTTGATTTGCCGGAATATTTGTCTCTGGATAGAGGTACTACTGCCAAGGATATTCTCTATTGTGTGAGCCATTTCTAGCACCTTAGTTGTATTCATGAAATCTGCTTATTAATACAAAACCTCTATATCCTGCACCGGTTTTCCCGAATTGGGTTTTTTTGGGGACGATTGTCCAAAAATAATGGTGTCCCTTGTTTTATTGTCTCAGTTTATTTCAGTGCATGATCTGTATATTTGTGAAGGCTGCAATAGTGTTTACTTCGATGTGTATGCAATCAAATAACTTGTTAATGTAAAGAACAAGTAGGAGATTGTAAACCAGTAATTCGAGTAGGGGTTTCTGATGTGTTAGATTAAGGAATTTTCACATGGTATCAAAGCAATTGTAGATCATAGGTCACTGAGGACACCAACCAAGAAAATCTAAGAATTTGTAGCAAAGAAGCAGCGATCCCGAGAGATAGCGCTATTCCAGAGTTGAAGAGGCAAGAGGAGTGACGCAGTTCAGAGAGAGTGACACAGTGGCTCACGTAGTGCTTGCATCAACACTCTGAGCCAGGAGAAGGGCGAGCACAGAGGCAGAGGAGGGAAGGTCAGGCTCACGCAGAGCCACGTCATCTTTTTGAGCTAGGAAGGATTGGTGCAGTTGGTTGGGAGGAGCAGATTCTGCCCACACAGTGATTGCGCAGAGCCGAAAGGGCTCAGATTCTTCAAGTTGCCGGGGCTAAGGGAGCTGTGCAGTTTTTGATTTGAGGAGTTGGTGGGACGCTGTTTCTGTTGGTGCATAACAGTGTCTAAGGAGACTCTGAACCAAGGTAGAGAGAAGCACTACCTCGACATATTTCTAGCCAAGAAATCTAGATCCAGGTTGCAACGACAAAGGAGGATTGGAGAGTACTGATTTGACGGTTGGCTGGACGATTTCCGAGAGGGAAGTCAGGACTTAGAGGGAGTCTAGAGCAGAGGAGCAGATATAGAAATGAATGGGTTGAGGGATCAGGACAGATTGGACAAAGCATCCAATTTTGTCATCTGGAAGGCCAGGATCCTGGCAATCCTAGACAAACATCTCATCAAGGACTATGCCTTGAAGGTTGTTGCTGAACCGGTCAACGTTGATCCATTGAAGAAATACGAGGAGGCCCAGGCTAAGGCCAAGTACATGATCCTCGACATGGTCAAAGATCGTGTAGTACCACACATTGTTGAGAAGAACACATCAAGGGAGATGTGGGAGACCCTGACTACCTTGTATCAGTGCTCTTCCGTGCAACGAAAGATGCTATTAGAAAATCAGCTGAGACAGTATCAGATGCAGAAAGGAGAGGAGATAGAGCCCTTCCTTCTCAAGTTGCAAGGGATTGCGACCAGCTTACTTCCGTGGGGTCTACACCAGATCCAGAGTTCATAGTCAGGACTGCCTTGAATGTAGTCTTCGAGGAGTGGGAGATGTTTGTCCAAAGCATTTTGGGTAGAGTAACTCTCCCCAATTGGGAGGAGATGTGGGCAACTGTTTGACAGGAAGAGCTTAGGAGATTGACCAAGGCAGGGAGTAATGGTAAGGGAGTTCGAATCAAGGAGGAGGAGGAGGATGCAGCTCTCGCATCAGCAGGATAGCAGGGGCTACAGAAGAGAAATAAGAAAGACATCTCCAAGGTCAAGTGCTTCAACTGTGGGGAGCTAGGACATTATATCTCTCAGTGCCCTAGGAAGAAAGGCAAGGGAGAAGCTTCTGACTCAAAGGCTGCTCCAGCAAAGGCGGAGAAGGATGTCGAGACTGATGATGATTGTGCCATGAGTGCTCATGCAGCTCTAGAGAAGAGGTAGGGAGACTTGGAGCTGTAGTCGAGAGGACTACAGAAGAGGGGGCAGGATCCTTGAGGTGCCCAAACTCTTGGATCACATACGGCTACGAGAGCCCTTAACGACAGTAGCATGATGACAGGTGTCGGGTGGAGCAAGGTGTGATGGAGCAACAAGGCAGTGCTAGAGTGCAAAAGTCTGTAGCAACGCAGTGGAGGTTGTAGCAGTGCGAGAGGCACATAAGAGGTTGCGGCAATGTAGTGGCAGCAGAGGAGGCTTCAACATCACGAGGCTTCCAGACTGACCGGGATGTTAGTGTTTGGGTGAAGTCAATTACTTACTTCTCAGTAACTGAGTTGCAGTGCAATAGTTAGCAGTGGCAGTGCTATGGGAAACATGATGCAACATGTTGAGAGGGAGCTACAATACAGATGTAGTAGTGGCAGTGGTAGTGTCATGGGCAGCAGTACAGGAAGCAGCAGTGCGGTGGATGTGCGGTAGTAGGCCAAGCATCAGCATGGACGACCGATGCAGAGGATCAGTGCGATGCTTTTATGGTGAAGCATTGCTAGAGCACATTCCTCGCTAAGAGGGAGTGTTGATTTTGGGTAGCATCAGATGTGCTCTAGCCTTGAAAATTGGTGGAGATGCTAAAGCACATGAGATCTCCAAGACCTAGAAATCGTTAGGAGAAATTCCACCCGGATGAGGAGTTATTAAAATAATTAATATTTTTAATGGGTTCCTAAGTCTAAACTTAGGAAAATAAAAATATTAATGTGCATTAATAAAATATGGGTGAGAAAGTTCTAAGTGAAGAGGATCAAGCCAGGTCTAATCTTAGCCATTGATTAGGGACTTAATCTTGACTGTTGATTCGTCAATAGGAAAAGTATAAGAGGAGGCTTGAGGGTCAGTTGGAGATACACCAAGTGATCAAAGAATTCGATTCTTTGGGGTGAGGCTTGTTGAGGAAATCGAGTTAGTTATCAGAGTTGCAGTGAGGGGCAATTCAGCAAGGGATTTTCATCCGAGGCCGAATAATACATAGCAGAGAGGTAGCATGCTGGGAGACGCAACACAGTGCCGCGAGAGACAGTGCAGGCCCTAGAAGGGTTGACGCAAAGGACGCAGAGGGCTGACGCAGAGAGACGTAGACGCTGACACAGGGCCTCAGAGGCAGCGCTGGGGAGATTTTGTGGTGCAGACTAGTAGTAGATCAGCAGATTCTGAGCTGGGAGAGGGTGACGCAACTCCTGAAGGAGTGATTCAGTTCCAGAGCAGTGCTTGGAGCAGCTTTCGCTGTCCAGCATAGGGAACAACCAGAGCCATTGTGGGATTTGATCATTCGGTTGTCGATTTGTCGGAATATCTGTCTTTGGATAGAGGTACTACTGCCGAGGATATTCTCTGTTGGGTGAGCCATTTCTGGCACCTTAGTTGTATTCATGAAATCTGCTTAATAATACAAACCCTTTATATGCTGCACCGATTTTCCCGAATTGAGTTTTCCCGGGGACGATTGTCCAAAAATAACAGTGTCCCTTGTGTTATTGTCTCAGTTTATTTCAGTGCATGATCTGTATATTTGTGAAGGCTGCAATAGTGTTTACTTTGATGTTTATGCAATTAAATAACTTGTTAATGTAAAGAACAAGTAGGGGATTGTAAACTAGTAATTGCAGTAGGGGTTTCTGATGTGTTAGATTCAGGAATTTTCACACAAGTTACCTCACTCATGTTTGGAATGATTAGTCCAACAAACCCTATTAAGTGTTTCCAACTCCCAAGGGGAGTAACATGTCCTAGGTAGACCCATCAATCCATAGGTGCATGTGATAATGTGGTCATTGAGCCACAAAGAACAATCATGAGACCAGTTGATGGAGGTCCAACATTTTGGGCATAATGATGTAAGAAGGGAGTAGTTGTGGAGGCTTGAGTAACCCCTTTCCTTGGCTTGCGTTTTCCACCCTTTGAGTGCACCTCTTACTTTAATGATTTATCTTTCTTTCGTGCATAACTTAGCAGACCAAGCTTGCTTTGTCCTTTTTTAATACACCTTAAAGATGTAGCAATATCTCGCTCATCGGGGTTGGGGCATTCAACTGTTCACTTATTTTAGATGAAGCATTAAATGTTTGAGGAACTAGGTGATAGCTAGTGAGGAGGGTAGAGCTCATGCTAGGCTTTTGCCCACGTGCTAAATAAGTCCCAACCATCTTTTGCATTTTGCATTTTCTTTCTATTGTGGCTTTATATGCTTTTATCATTTTTTCAGCTGCATCAACCTCCAGGGCCAAGTCTTCGGGCCCTGACTCAAGGATGTGGATATAGGGTGCCAATCCCAATGACCAATGACAATCAACCCAAATAATGGAGATGAATAATAGGGAAGGATGGAAAGTGGTAAGTATGGATTACCATGGATACACTATATTGATTAGTGCCTCTCCTAAACCACAAGGCCTTAAAGAAGGTCTTGTTACCGCTCAAACTTGCAGGGGTCCTATAGGGAAACTACTAGGTCAAGGGCAACAATGGAGCAATAGCCCACTGTCACCTCAGCTAAGGCTCCATGCTCGTTACAGAATTTCACCAATGAGAGGAGACCCGGTATAAAGAGAATCACGAAGATGAATGGATCAATGCTAGGGTGAAAGGTGATACTACAAGCTTATTCACAAGAGAGGCTCAAACTTGTGGCTAGCTTGCTTGGAAAGCAAGATGAAAAGCTCTCTAGGAAGGGCTTGGGAGAATCCCAAGGGCTAGGGTTTGAGTGTATCCTTGTGGAAACTTGGATACCAAGTGGTCTTTGTGGAAAATTTTTCAAAAGGTTGTGGGACCACACGAGACCAAGTGGACCCAGAATTAGGTCAAGAGGTTGGAATTTATCAACCAAGGGTGTGTTTGACCTAATTGACCGGGGGGGGGGGGTTTAAAGGAGAAATTTTTTTTGAATTTGATGCAATAATCTCAATGAAGTCACTAACAAGGGAACCCTAGGGCAAGAAACGGTCCTCGAGCTAGGGCTTGCAATATCTTGAGATCCCACCGTCAGATTTGCTTCGAATTTGGAGGGCCTCTGGAGAAAACTCCAACGTAGTTTTATACTAAAAACCGAAGCATTTGGATGGCTAAATTGTGAGATAAGTGATGCCCTAAGTGACCTATGTAGGCTAGGCCTAGAAAGAAGGAGAGAAGGTGCAAAAAATATGCTTTAAGATGATCACCTATGGAGGACCAGTGCTTAATCCTTTGGGAGAGATGGAGTCATGGAAGATCAAGAGTTTGGATTTATTTCCACTTGTCAAGGAGGCCTAAAAAGCAACTTCATTGGGCATTAGGGCTTAATGGAAGGAGCTTCAAGGTCTTTATACTTCGTTCAACACTATTTGGTGACTTATCAACACAACATGTCTCTAGGAACATTCATTCATTCAAACATGGCCCATACATGATATATCACTATTTGGAGATTCAATTTCTAGAACTTCGTTCCAAGAAAAATAGCAAATTAACCCTAGAATAACGAAAATCCCAATATCATGAATGCAACAACATAAAGAATCAAAATAACATTAACATGGTACTTACATGTAAGAAGAATATATCCAATCACCAAGATATACCAATCATAGAAGCTCCAAGACAAAGAAGATTAACCAAACATCGAAATCCATCCATTCATCCCAAAAATCTCATCCTCAAAAGATAGTGAAAATTTGACAAGTAGATATGATCCAATCCAAGTGATGATGCTAAAATGAATTCACCTATTTGTTGGTTAGGCTAGCTGCAAGTCTATTCGGGAGGTTCTCTCTCCAAGAGAAGGTGTTGTTCAGTTTGTGCTCAGAGAGAGGGCTGAACCCCTACCTGGAGGTTGAGGCTATAATCTGTGATTTGCTCTGTCCAAGAAAGAGTGATGAAGCCCTAGGAGGAGGCCAGTGTCTAACCTTCTCAACCTTCGAAGCTACCTTACTCCTTGTTCTCTGTCACTACCTACTTCTCCTTGTGGTAAGTCCTTTTAGCACTTTTAATAAACCTGTTACTTTATAGATCTGCTAGAACTTCCTTGTGGGTTTGTCTCGGTCATTTGAGATATCCACTAAATCTACTACCATACCCTCAACTGGTACAATATCCCTCTCTCCCTTTAAGGGCTGACCTATGCTAGTCCTGTTGGTACTATCCTTCATACCATGCTTTATCGACCATTACTGCCTCATGCATGTCTTGAAAAATATTTTGCCCAATGAATTCTTATTAGCCATTGCAACCTGCAGTTATTCAATCATGCCTAGCATGGAATTCTTCCCACAACATGATCTTTTGCTCTATCTCCTAGTAGCACCTGCAACTGCATGTTCTCGTGGGTTGTGTTTTGCTACCAACAAGTGTTCCTTGGACTATCTCGTGCGTTTGACCTCTACTACACTGGTTTAACCCACTGGCTAGACCTGATTCTTAGCCCTGTGGCACCACAATGCCTGTCTCGGTTGTTGTTGTATGGAGGCTAGCCCATACATTTTCTCCCTGCGTGCTAACTCCAACTTCTTTACTTGGCCTCCTGGGATCTGCGTACCTTTCTACCCATGATGACTACTACCTTAACCCTCTACTAGCCTTATTGTCTTGACAACTATTATGCTTGACATCTCAATGATATGAACCCAACCCTACTACAATCTTGTGACCCATTGGACACCACTCGTGACTGCCAACAACGTTCCTGCTACAACATAATGTGTATCCTTTGCAACACCTATGACACCGCTGTCATCTTGTGCTCCGTGACGTCTGCGGCTGATGCCCCGACTCGCGCTTTTCGGCCTGTGCTTTGTCGATGTTGTGGCAACCATCATATTAGCTTCTTTAAAAGGCCTAGTTACATGTGAACTGGGTGCCCTCAAGGCTTGGGTTTTTGAACCACCTGACAAAAACAACATGGATTTTAGTGAAAGCAACCATCCATCAGAGACTAAGACCAATAATGCATCTAAGTGAACAAAACTTGAATGAAAGGGCAATTTAATACTTCAAACAAAGGTCACCTTCCAATATTAGGACCAAGTCCTCAGAAAGGTGTTTTCTCCCTTAGGAGGGGTGGTTAAAGGTTAATCCTATTAGGTGCTTCCAACCCTTAAGGGAAAGTGACAGTTCTTGGGTCCACCCCTCAATCTATAGGTGTTAGTATATAATATAAGGAGTGAATAGATGTAAGGAGGGAGCAATCGCGGAGGCATGAGTTACCTTGCTCAACTTGATTTTTCAACCCCTCTTATGCGCCTTTTACTTCTTGATTATTCCTTGTATTACCACATAAATCTCAAGGGTTAGAGCTTGCTTTTTATGATGTAGCGGTATTATTACCCCTTTAAAGTGAGTCAGTTTATCGCTCATCAGTGTTGGGACATGCAAGGGTTCCTTTTGATGTAGCAGAGCATCATGTGCTCGGGAACCGGGTGATGGCTAATGAGAAGGATAGAGCTCATGCTAGACTTTTTCCCACGAGCTAATCTTATGTCCCTAGCCATCTTTTGCATTTTGATTTTCTTTCTTTTGTTTTGTTGTGGGCATGATATGCTTTTTCGTTTCTTTTAGCTGCATCGAAATCCCAGGGCAAAGTTTTTCGGGCCCTATCTAAGGTATGTGAACACGAGTGCCAAATCCCAAAGAGGCAATGACATGTTGTACCTGAAGAATGAAGGGGAGATATGGGGCTTGTAATGTAGCATTGAAAGTGTTGGGTATGGTACAAGGAAGACTGGAACACACTATCTCAATCATGGCTTTTCCAGTAGTGCCCCTCTTAAACCCTAAGGCCTCAAGGGATGTTCCACTAGACTAGGGCTAAATATTAATCCCCCTGCTAAGGTGAGAGAACAAAATTACAGTCAAGATCTTGTTAATTTTTAGGGTTAGATTGTTCTTTGTTGTACATAATTGCAATTTTATACTTTTTCGACATTTTCATATTACATTCACCCTATAACATCATATTATTATTAACAATTATGTAGAGAGAACAATAACATCAACAATGCAGCGAAACAGTAGGGGACAATAGAAGAAAAGCATACACAATAGAGACACCAAGATTTTGGTCGCAGACTAGTGAAGAACCCCATACGGGTAAAAACTGATAATCAATTCTTCTTCTGCTATTAGATATTCATCAAATGTTCAACTAAGATACAATGTACAAATATCATGAGACATAAGTCTTTCATCGTCAATCACATTAGGCCACATAGGGCCAATCCTGGATCATACTAGATCCTCATAAGATAGCAGCAGACATACTTCTCAAGGAGATATTCGCAAGTCCTTCTATCCTAGTCACAAGAATTTCTATCAATACTGTCATAAGCATCACTGTCATACACATCACAGTTATATACATCATGGTCATCGAACTCACTGTCATAAGTATCATTGTCATAAAGCACAACCACACATCTTGGTCACAGAGGCACTATCTCATGGGAATGTGACATCTGTTATAGATGTACTATCACACATCACTGTCACATCAATGCCATATATATATATATATATATATATATATATCATTGCCATCTTTGTCACATGGACACTGCAATATATCATTGTAATAAGCACTCTTAAGAGTCGTTGTTACATGTCATTGTCAAGAATCGCATTATTGTCAAAATCACTGTCATACATCCATACTTGTCATAAGGTCACTGCTATGTTAAGCCATGCCATACATTATTGTCACAAAGACACTGCCATACATTCAATGTCACTGTTATATGGTTCTGCCATACAACACTGTCATATAAAAAAGGGATTGCCAAACATCAACGTAATATTATTGCCATAAATATCACAGTCATAAGGATTGCCATCAATGTCATATCACATAGGACTGCCATATATCATTAACCTTTACAGAGGATTGTGATAAGGAGGTATCCAACAACCCTTCATACTGTACTCAAGTAGCATACATGTCACTGACTCAAGTTGCCAAGGGAGCACTTGTTACATTCATATCATCACAAACATAAGATCACGTATCACTTCCATATAAGAACCCATATCAAAGGCAAGTATCTCTATCATATAGAAACTAGTATCATTTCCTTATAGGAACACATATCTCTACCATATATTAATGTCAAGAGCATAGATATCATTGCCATGTGCCACTATTCTAAGGTTCACCAAACCAGCCCTCCAAACTGATCACAGACTGCCATATAAGTCTGTCCAAATAGGACTTACAACACCCAGTATTTATCAACACACAAGAAGCCTTTTTAATTCTTGATTATGATCTTCTCTTTCTTATGCTATTATTGTGTTCTTTTCATCAAGACAATTACCAATGCATGAACAATAAAGAGACAGGAAACACATTATATAGGCTGTCAGCCGGGGCCAAAATCTCTCACTCTTTGAGAGGAAAACCCAAACAAATTCTTCTTATAGAAATTTCAATTGACGAATACCAAGACCATGACAAAGACCCTTGACACTAGAGCCCTTCCAAGACCAAGTCACAAGCCTTCTCTTCACCCTTAGGTCAACGCTGCTCTTCTTCTTCCTCTTCTCGGCTTCCTTCAAAATTTCGGCCTCTTCTTGTAGGTCTGCAACTTTTTGCTTCACAACAGAAACCCTAGATAAACTTTTGATCCTTGAATAGTCTCCTTTTAGGGGGAGACTCTTTTCACTTCTACTCGACTTCCCTTCAACAAAGTCTTCACCCAATCTAGATCACCCTTATATGATTGCAATCTTTGGCCTCCCTTTGCAAACTTCAGATCTGCAATTTTCGCACATGTGAGGGTAGACTAGCCCAAAAACAATCCCACAATGTTGTCACTAACTTCGCTATCCCTTCTTCTTCCTTCGCTGATGTTAAGGCTCCTTCTAAGATGATTTCTGCACTTGGTTATTTCAGGCTTGCTTGACCGAATTGTTCACTTCCAAATGAGGCTGAGCACTGCTATATATAGTGGTTATCCCTTTCATTATGGGCCGACTTGAGTGAGGACTAGTGACAAGGTCTTGGAGGGTGAATTACAAAAACAAAATTGACTTTTACAATGTGTAACATGCCTTCAATACATGACAATGACTCTTTAGACTTTTATGACTAGATGATAAAATCCCTAAGGACTCACATTGAGAGCCTTAACTAAAAATAAAATATCTTGCTCATGAAACCCATGAGGCAACCATTACAATAATTTTATTTTTCTTCTTTACATCTTTTACATAAAATCACAATTACATGTCATTATGAAGACCGAACCTAGTTACACTTTTCAACACTCCCTCTTAACTAGGGAGGTATTCATAATGGTACTTGGTCATTCTGAATTTGAAGAATTTCTCATAAGAAGAATAAGATTGGTAACCCATCTGTATAGCATCATATCAACCAACATTGTCACGTAGCAATGCCTTCACTAACAACTCTATCTCTCCACAAGATTTGAGCTCAATGCTGGTGAGACCAATGATTCATAGACACTCTCATCATTGTCTCTCCTAGAACATACCCCACCTGGGTTCTCAAGGTGTGTTCCACCAGGACTATTCTTATCTTGGATTCCCAGTCGTCAAAGAATATTGGTCCTCTATGACTACTCTGATCTTGGATTCCCTATCTCATCCTTAAAGAGCATTGGATGCCAAATGTTTACCCAATCCTCCATTCTTTCTTCCCAGTGAACACAAGTATGATGTGTCTATCTCTCCCTCTCAATTAGGAAGGATATATTGCTTCCAAGTTTTTATCAAGCAAGAAAACTTGTTTCCAGGCTCCCTCTTAGCTAGGGACCTACAACAACTCCTCATGTGGAGATGATGGGACATCCAGCTGTTTGAAGATCTCCTTCCTTCGATGTCATGAATTTCTTCTTTGTCATGGAGTCTTCATCTTTTGGGACGTTTTCATAGGGCACAAACCATCCATCACTTTCATCCACGAGTCAATCATGTCATCATTCCTTTCATCAGAAAGCGATCCATCAGTCTACATCTGGCGTTGCTTCATGTCAAGTTGCCTTCTTTATGTTCTGTTCTTCGGAAGGATCTTTCTACATGGTTCTCTTGGAGGATATTCACAGTTCTTCCCTCGGTAGTCCTGCATAAGCTCATCTAGATATTTGTTCAAAAATAAGAAATGAACACTTAAATCAAAATTACCTTTGTGATGGTCCTTCATCATGACATCTTCCTAATGGCATCAACATCCTACATATAAGTTGACACATTTCCCAAAGATGTATATTGTTAAGGGTCTCTATTTTTTTCGGACTTCCATCAGGGTGTTCATATCTTTCGGGGAGATGTCATAATTAAATCTTTCAGTTCCCGGATATTGATTTCCTTCTTCCATGGTTGCATAGTCTACGATTTCTTCCTTCCTTTCTTTACATGTTTCATTCCCAGGAGCTTCTAATCAGAGTTCCTCCAGTTACTGTCAATCACCTCATATTCCATATGAGGACATATTATGTTGATTTCATCTAGTGTGATCCATGCCTTGCTGCATCCTTATATAGAAGAAGATCCTTTCCCTTTGATCATGCTTCTCAGGATAGAGCAGTGATCCATGTTACCTACAACCATTCGACATCACTTTAAAACACTGAATACAAGCATACATACCTCATTTTTCTTTTAGGTCATCGAGGCTTCTTTCAGCAACTTCCTTGATTGAAAATAGCTTCAATCCTCGATTTGCTTCATCTCTTATGTCATCATATCATCATCCCATGAATTCTACAAGTTGGCGTTCCTGATGAAACACACACTTTCTTTCTAGATTGGTGAATCTTCCGATGAACATTCTATCAGAGAATCTTGAGGACCTTGCATATCCCTATCCAACAGATGTAACCTTTTGACTGATTTATGATGAGCCTTGTCCTAGATGACTTCTTCCTTTTTCCCGTAAGTGTCACTTGAGCTTTCAATGAGGTTCCCAAGGAGCTATATCCTTCATAGTTGACTGCCATAGATTTTGTGTCAGACATCCTTCATGTTTCCTATGGTGATGTCATGAGCTCTTATTTCTAATGCTTCTACCATGATGTCATCTTCTACTATGATGCATCCTATCATATTTACAATGCTTCCTATCTAGATAACTATTATTTACACAACTGAAGAGTACTTAGTGGAGGAGATTATCTCAGTCATAGTGGAGATCTCTCACTTCCTCCTTAAGCTTTTTCTTCTCAGGTTCATCCACTTCTTCGGTAATTTGGGCTTTTTCCTTATTTCTCTTGTTATTGTCCTTCTTAAGTTTAGGACAATCTCTTCTACAGTGCCCATATTCTTGACAACCATAGCATTGAATCTTAGCCATGTTCTTCTTTTTCTGAGGACCAAATTTGCCAAACTTTCCTTTTCTCTTTGCCATCACAGCATATGCTTGATTTTTCTCATTTGATCCTACATTAGTTTTTTCCCTCAACCTGGTTTCTTCAATCTTGCATAGTGACCATAGATCCTGGAAACGAGTGGTTTCTTTCTTCCCATAAATACTTGAAGTGAAGGTGCCCCATTCCTCTGGTAGTGCATTTAATACTACAATGGTCATTTCTCTGTCAGACATTATTTCACTCAGATCTTGAAGTTGATCTCTTATTTCGGAAATCCTCATGAAGCATGAGGCTATTCCTTCTTCCTTTGAAATCTTCAATTTGTAGAGTTCTTGCCTTAGAGAGATAACTTCTCCTGCAGTACTCATGGAAAACAACTCTACCAATTTGTTATATATATCTTTTGAAGTGCTTAATTTTGATACATATGGGATGAGGGAGTCTTTGATGGATTCTATGAGAATCCTCTGAGCCCTCAGTTCCCCTTTCATGTACCTAGCAAGTGCTTGAGCATCATCTTTAGGAGGTTTGGTGATTGAGCCCTTGATGTGTTCCATGACTTCATTCTCAAGAAGGTTTAGATCTTTTCTTTTCTTCCATGCAAGAAAATTTGAAGCCACAACCAATTTGTTGCTCTCCTTGCAAAAAGACATTTTGATAGATTCAGTTGAAGTCATAGATATACTTACTTGAGTAAATGATGCTTTCTCCACTTGCTTCCTCCTTTAATTTGATAGCATCTTCTTTAGGAGGTTTGGTGATTGAGCCCTTGATGTGTTCCATGACTTCATTCTCAAGAAGGTTTAGATCTGTTCTTTTCTTCCATGCAAGAAAATTTGAAGCCCCAACCAATTTGTTGCTCTCCTTGCAAAAAGACATTTTGATAGTTTCAGTTGAAGTCATAGATATACTTACTTGAGTAAATGATGCTTTCTCCACTTGCTTCCTCCTTTAATTTGATAGTGATATAGATAGTAGAAGACTACTTCTTGATAGATTTCTCTTTCAAGAGTAATCCTTGATCCCTTTGGGAGAGAGATCACTTTGATGGAGTTCTTCAAAGGTTAAAGATTTGCTTTAATTTGAGAGAGCTTGCCTCACAAACCCTTTTGAAGATGATGACAATGTTCTTCGATCTGGCCTTCTTTAGTCTTTGAAAAAGCTTCTACTCCTTAAATGATGGTTGAGTGATGATCTCGGAAATGCTTCTAGGGTTTTTGGTCTTTCTTTCTGCTTCCTCCTTGAAGATGATCCCAAGACTTTTGCTAAAGTAGATTTCTTCGATCTAGGGTTTTGGTATGATGTAGATCTTGAACATTCACTTTGGTATTCTTTGCTTGCTTTGATCCCTTTCTTGAAACTCGATTCTTGTGTGTCTCTTTGATTAGATGCCCCTTCTTGATTTTGTCACCTTAGCTTTGATACCCTGTTGAAAAATCTACGGCATCAATAGATAGGTGATTTCTCTACTTTGATAATTGCTTGTGAGTGCCTTTTTATTTTTTGATTATGATCTTTTCTTTCTTATGTTATTATTGTGTTCTTTTCATCAAGACAATTACCAATGCATGAACAATAAAGAGACAAGAGACAAGAGTGTATAGGTTGTCAGCTAGGGCAAAAACCTCTCACTCTTTGAGAGGAAAACCCAAACAAATTTTTCTTATAGAAACTTCAATTGACGAATACCAAGACCATGACAAAGACCCTTGACACTAGAGCCCTTCCAAGACCAAGTCATAAGCCTTCTCTTCACCCTTAGGTCAACACTGCTCTTCTTCTTCCTCTTCTCGGCTTCCTTTAGAATTTCGGCCTCTTCTTGTAGGTCTGCAACTTTTTGCTTCACAACAAAAGCCCTAGATCAACTTTTGATCCTTGAATAGTCTCTTTTTAGGGGGAGACTCTTTTCACTTCTACTCAGCTTCCCTTCAACGAAGTCTTCACCCAATCTAGATCACCCTTATATGACTGCAATCTTCGGCCTCCCTTTGCAAACTTCAAATCTTCAATCTTTGCACATGTGATATCCCTTCTTCTTGCTTCACTAATGTTAAGGCTCCTAAGATGATTTCTGCACTTGGTTATTTCAAACTTGCTTGACTGAATTGTTCACTTCCAAATGAGGTCGAGCAATGCTATAAATAGTGGGTTGTCTATGATTATTAGATCGACATGATCACTGGAATATGCCAACATCATATTTCTAGTATTATCCTTTTCATTGTGGGCCAACTTTAGTGAGGACTAGTGACAAGGTCTTGGAGGGTGAATTGCAAAAACAAATTGACTTTTACAATGTGTAACATGCCTTCAATACATGACAATGACTTTTTAGAATTTTATGACTAGATGATAAAATCCTTAAGGGCTCACAATGGGACCCTTAACTAAAAATAAATTCTCTTTCTCATGAAACCCATGAGGCAAGCATTACAATAATTTTATTTTTCTTCTTTACATCTTTTACATAAAATCACAATCACATGTCATTATGAAGACCGAATGTAGTTATACTTTTCAACAACCTAAAGCTGCTACACCAACCCTGATTTAGGGCTCTAAACTTCCTTAGAAATTCTAGTGGTCCTTCTTTAGTCAACCCTTTCTCCTGCGCTAGTAAATAAGCAAACTAAGACAAGTCTCAACCTTTATTTAGGATTGCCTATACTACAAAAAATCCATGAAGAATTCTTGTAGATTTTACAGTCTTGATCATAGATAGATATAGCCAAATTAATGCACAAAAGTTAACTCCTTCACACTGCCATCTGCGCTTAACTCGGTCTTGAATGTTGCTCAAGTTCGGCCTTCCAATCACCGATAGATGTGCCAAAATAAATCGCAGAAATAGCTTAGAGAAGGGCGCATAGTTTAAGGAGAATAGGCCACAGAGATCTCAGAAGATAGACCGCAGAGATCTCAGAAGGAGGCCGCATTAGGCCATAGAGATGCCACAAAAAGT
This sequence comes from Pinus taeda, assembly GCA_000404065.3. Classification (NCBI taxonomy): domain Eukaryota; kingdom Viridiplantae; phylum Streptophyta; class Pinopsida; order Pinales; family Pinaceae; genus Pinus; species Pinus taeda. Next base: position 76,112 of record APFE031252991.1, on the reverse strand, counting down.
TCGAGAGCAATGTACCAAATGGAGGAGGTTAGACGCCTATTTATAGTTGATCCTACATGCGAAGGATCATGTCCTTTGGGGTAGGCCATCTTGAACATTTTGTGGTCGACATGAATTTGGAGGGAAACATAAATTCAATTTTGCTTATAATAATATTTAAATATATTTTCCTTAATGATTGCTTGCCCAAATTTGTGCCACATTAAATAGTAATGAGAAGAGTGACAAACACATTAATAATAATATTTCTTTTGTTCAATTTGAATTCTTCTTATTGGGCAAGATGGGCTTCTTTTGTTGATGGTTTTCATCCCATAGTTGCCCCAAATTTCAACAGATCTGTCAATCTTCTTGTTAATTTTTCATAGGGCTACATTGTTCTTTACTTTGATAATTTCATTTCATCATTAATACATTAAGTTCACCCCATATCATTACATTATTTAGATCTACACCATTATCCATCAACATATGAAAATATATAGAAAGAACAACATCTTCATTAATGCAACGAAACATAAAGGAACAATAGAAGAAAAGCATGCACACGCATAGAGACACCAGGATTGGTCCGAGACCAAGGCAAAACCCACTATGGGGAAAACCCTTGCAAATATTCTTCTTTTTAGATTATCATCAAATGATTCAGCAAAAGAGAGTACAATGATCCATAACTTTATCTATGCAACAAAACAACTGTGATATCCATGAAACAAATCTAATTATGCTTGAAAATAAAACCTTGATTCTGATGACTGTAATATGTTGTCACTGACTGTAGACAACTGTTGGGTACTAATGTCATTGTGCCGAACATTGCTGAACATTGTGCGGTATCTTCGGAATACTGAAATCTCATCTTTGAGTCTTGGACACAGGCATGAGGAGTTGTGTGAGCGTCTATAGTAGATTTGGACGCTCTCTGTGAACTGAATGCTAGCGTCTATGGCAGCCCGGACGCTCCCTGACCATTCTGTGCATGCGTCCGAGATCAAACTCACTGGATCTGCTTCAAAACCCTCGGACGCTCTCTTCCAGTTGCTATGTGTGTGTCCATGATGGCCTGGATGCTCTCAGGACCACTCTATGCGAGCGTCTGGGGATCGATACCTTCAGATTTGCCTCTGAAACCCTGGACGCTCTCATAAGATTCTGTGCCAACATCTATGGGTCTTTGAACGTTTTCATAAGCTTGTGTGCCAGCGTCCAGGAACTAGAAAACTCTAGATCAGTGTGAGCTTTGACCTTGAGATTGCAGACCCTTGTGCGAACTTTCCTCTGACAGACTTGTGCGAACCAAGACAATAAGAGAAAAGAAGATGGCTTGATTAATGTGTCCAAATGAGCTTGAGATCTCTTCTATTTATAAGCTTTCCTGAGGGTCCACTTGGGGTTGAGGACAACCTAGGCAGTTACACATGTGGTTAAGGCCGAACCATTCCATAATACATGTATGAATAAAATAATTCAAAACTCAACTTTCGCTTGTCCAAATAAGGTGATCTTTAGGTTGATTTTGGTCCTCTCGAAAAGAGGAATCTAATGCAATCATCATCTTGGTCATTTGAGCTGTCTAAGGTGGAATTTGACTGCAGTTGCAAAAATTAACACTCCCTCTTAACTAGGGAGAATTCCAACTGCCAATATCTGTCCATCGATCAATATGCAATTCTGGAATCTTCAAGTGTCATCACATATCACCACAGATCATCTCTGTCATCTAGTCATCATGCCATGACCACCTCAAGTATCTTATCATCACAAATCACAAGTGTACATGTCGATCTATCCCTTGCTTATTCCTGCTTACTTCTTAATTGTTCCTACTCGTATGCTGATCATTCTTGAATCTAGAAGAAGAATAATTTGTTACCGAAGGGGAGCTTAAGCTATTGCCCTCTATCCATCAGGCTGAAACTTGGAATCTCTACCAGTAGGCTGCTACCCGGAATATCATCATCAATCGTCATCGGAGGGCATATCATCAAGGAGCACATCTCAACCTGTAACCAAATCGGGGAGCACATCTCGACCCAAAATCTCATGGGGGAGCTATACATCTAAAACCCCATATCGAGCAATAAAATATCCAAACACACAGAAGAGCACATCTTGACCCTAGGATCTCATCGAGGAGCTCAATCTCAACCTGGAATCACATAGGGTTATCTCAATCCATCCTATTGCCTACTGATCTTCCCATCGATGACCCTGAAAAATCATGTGGTAGAGCACCTGCATCATAATCGACTTGGGTTGTACACTCCAAGTACACTCTCAACTCGTTGGCCAAACAAGGAGCAGTATTCCCGACAAGCTAGCCTGCTTGTGGGTATGATGCCAACTGGGGTATACTCTGCAAATACCAATCAAGGGAGCAACATTCTCTGGCCCTATGAAGATATGGGAGCAACATTCTCCAACCCTATGGGTAAAAGATAGGGGTAACACCCTATTGTCCAGAGTTCCCTCAATCCTAGGAGCCCTCCATCTCAATTCCTCACCTTGGGAGCTTAGATAGGGAGGAAGAGTTGGCTCAGTGTCCTAGATCAACGTTGCTCTCATCATACTCAAATCTGGTATCAACTTGTCTCAATAGCAACTGTTTCTTGTTCATACAGGACATCAAATTAAATGTCATGTCAGAATATAAATAATTATGTAAATCACAAAATGATACCATAATCATCCTCCCTCTCAAGGAGTTGCCAACCACAAGCCTGAGCTTGTTTTGAACCACTGCACTGTCTCAATATATGAGAGTATCTTGGTCCCAACTATAAATATGGGATTTTTTGCCAATCAGATCTCACAATATATCTATGTCATATCCAGATCATGCTCGGACAACTCTCTAAGGAGCTTCTTCATCCTGCCTATCATGTTCAACCTTGGTCATGCTATGAACCTCTCATCCAAGATATCATGGCAGATCTCATACTAAAGCAACATCCAAATGTGCTTTTCAACAATAATCTCAAATATCAACAATACATCCATGCAGTCACATATCATAGGAGAAATATCTCCTCCTCAAAAATAGAACACCTCATGCAGATATTTCAAAGCACACTTGGTGGCAACTCTATGTGAATGAAGCAACACAATCATGAATTTATTGAGGTTCTATGGACATCATACATATACAAATGGATGTTCAAAATGGAACATCAATGCTTTAAACAACAATATTTTGAACTTCAAATAGGAGTGTCCAAGGATTTGCGTTTCCATTATTCAAAAACATTTTTCCAGTAGCTTTGCAATATGGAATTTCTTTCCCAAATTCCAAAAATTGATTCAACATTCCATGATACATCATTTCGAGCTTAAGAAGCTATCTTCCTCTGATTTAAATCATCAGAGGCTCATCACCTATCAAGAGTAGATCATCAAGATATAAAACCAAAACCATAATCAAAATCAAAGCCATACCTTGGAACTCATCATCCTGACTTCATCAGATAAATGTCAAATATAAACATATCAAGATCAAAGAGCTTGCTTCATGCAATGCTCTAAACATAATGTCTTGCTAAGCCATCATAATCAACCTTACATAAATCAATGTTGTACCATCACATCAGCAAAGTTCGCTTATCAAAGCTTGTAAGTCAGATCACGACGATTATCAAAGTCATTATTATCACAATATCAATACTTTCAAGCAAGAGACAGGTGGAGCTCATATCAAAACATGAATTCATCATGCCAACAAGTTGTAATCAGTTATGCAATATCGATCCAAACTCTATCAGGTCATAATCATAATATAAGTCATTTTTGTCACTAGATGCAAATGCATACACCAAGGATGAGTCATGCAGGTTCCATGTTTATGCTGAATCACAACTATCAATACTTCAACTATTGTGCTAGGAATGAGGAGGCTAATAAAAAATCATTTTTCTGAATACCCACATAAGTCATTATGCCCACATAGCATAGACATTAGGGCAAATCAACAATCGTCAAATCAGATCATTAGTCATCAGGTCAAGCCCAAAGTCACTTTCGTAGAGAGATCTATAGTAAAAGCATCTCTCAATCATCAATTCAAAGTTATTGTCAAGCATCATGACAAAACACTGTTCATATATATCAATGAGCCAAATCACGCCAACCTCTTGTTGCACAAACATAGTGACATATCTATATGTATGTCTCGGTCACCTGCAAACACAAGTTCAGTCTACATGTTCATATTATGGAAAACATTCAACCTTTTTCTACTTGCAGATCTTGCTGTTATCTGCCACACATTTGTAGTACTGGCATCTCCCAGGTGAACATTTGATTTCATGCACAGTGATCAACAATGATCAACAATTTAACCCACCAATTTCAGAAATCATATTACAATGGCAAAATCTGTTAGAGACACCTTGATTCAGAGTTCAGACAACTTCAGAAAACTTCAGATGATGGTCAACTGTAGTCAAACCTATGGATGCTCCCTTTAGGTTAGCATGGGAGCGTCTTTATCTGCTTGGACGCTCTCTAGGCCTTAGCATGCATGCGTCCAAGGATGAGATTTCCTAGTTCTGTGACTACATCCGGAGCAGAAACCCTAATTTTTGTATGGGCTTCAGATTTGAGACCCGCTGCAGTTCAATAATGTTAGATGCACATAAGTCATACTTCAACAGTACAAAATGCAAGTAGTTGTGTAAGAATCTTGAGAAGAGATTCTCCCTCTAACTGGGAATCCACTTCATTAATCTTTATTGATGTCATCACCTTGTCTTTGCTAGAGTCAAGCAACAATAGATCTATTAGATCATAAACATATATCTATCATGGCTATCAACATCATGACATCAATCTTTCATCAAAGGTTAGACTCAAAGCAACATATGGATGCAACATCATATCTCAGAGATTATGAACACAATGACACTTTCTATCAAGTCACTCCATCAAGTTAGGACAATCAGATATGCCATAGTTACTCATCACATCAAGACATGACCATAGTTAACAAGAGATCTAGATATCAATCTTACACTTATACCTCTAACATCAAGGTTACCATGCTCTTCATTATCAATAAGACCAAGTAAGGTCATTCAATAAAACTTCATCAAAACAACGAGAGTGTCAATCTTTCTTTCCATATGCTTTCATCATGCTTATCACAAGCATTATCAACAGACCCTTGTATAGGAGTCAATGAGCTATCCTTCTATGTGAAATCCAATGCGACCCATGCATGAAAGTATGAAGATTCTCATCTACTAGGGCTACTGTGCTATCCTTCTTTTTAGCTGAAATTCAACATATGGATGTTTTGGTATCAATTGTTCACCATTTTATAGCCTTGTAGTGTTTATGACGTTCATCATGTACCTCTTTGCACCATTTCATCTAGGCATCCTTGATCCAAGTTACTTCATATGGATGTTGGGCCATCAAAGAAAGAGACATTCTCATCATACCTTAGGGCTTACTGAGCCATCCAAAGTTTTAGCTGAAATACAACATACCATGCATACCTTTTGGTATTCAAATACCTGTGCACCATTTTATAGGCAACTTGTAGTGCTTATCACCTTTTCATCAAGTACCTCTTTACCTCTTTCCAGATCTAGCCATCCTTCCTGCATCTCAAATGATCCTCAAGAGGGATCCGCTTATCACATCTCATCAAGGAGGTGAGAAACATCCATGTACTCAAATGCATAGTCAAGAAGTATAATCAATAAACATAATCATCAGATCTATAACTCTAGACACAAGAGGCATCACAAGTCAATAAATACTTATCTTTAATGACAGCCTACAGGTGATCCTCTCCCTCTTGAACCAATCTTCAAGAGCCATCAATGTCCATGGTCCACATGCCAATGTTGCCTTCATTTGTCCAACTAGGTTTGTTAGGGATTATCCCATCTAGGGCTTCATCAAATCTCCTACAAGTGCTTGAGTATCTTCACATTGACCATACTAGGTTTCATATCTCATATCGTTTCCATAAACTGGGGTTTCTCTCCCACCCTAATCTCATACAATCCATCAAACCCTAATAATCAAGTTGCCTAGGGTTTTCTTCAAACCCTAGAATTCTTTTAGGTCTCCACTATCCTTTTCTTGCTTCCATCAAAGGTGTCATCATCGGGGTGGTCTCCATGGATTTTCTTTAGCCCACCTCTGATACTATCTTAATTTTTCATAAGGCTACATTGTTCTTTGCTTTGATAATTGCATTTCTTCATTAATACATTAAGTTCACCCCATATCATCATTACATTATTCAGATCTACACCTTTATCCATCAACATATGCAATTATATAGAAAGAACAACATCATCATCATCAATGCAATGGAACATAAAGCAACAATAGAAGAAAAGTATGCACACACATAGAGACACCTGGATTGGTCTGAGACTAGGGCAAAACCCACTATGGGGAAAACCCTTGCAAATATTCTTCTTCTTAGATCGTCATCAAATGATTTAGCAAAAGAGAGTACAAACAATTGCTGGGTATTACTGTCACTGTGCTGAACATTGTGCGGAATCTTCGGAATACTGAAATCTCATCTTTAAGTCATGGACGCACGCATGAGGAGCCGTGTGAGCGTCTATAGTAGATTTGGACACTCTCTGTGAACTGAATGCTAATGTCTATGGCAGCCCAGACGCTCCTAGACCATTCTGTGCATGCGTCCGGGGTCAAACTCACTAGATCTCTTTTAAAACCCTCAGACGCTCTCTTCCAGTTGCTATGAGTTCCTGGATTCTCTCAGGACCACTCTGTGCGAGCATCCGGGGACTGATACCTTCAGATTTGCCTCTAAAACCCTAGACGCTCTCATAAGATTCTGTGCCAACATCTATGGGTCTCTGGATGCTCTCATAAGCCTGTGCGCCAACATCCAAAGACTAAAATGCCTAGTTTTGTGCCAGCGTCTAGAAACTAGAAAACCCTAGATTAGTTTGAGCTTCGACCTTGAGATTGCGGACCCTTGTGCGAACTTTCCTTCGATAGACTTGTGTGAACCAAGACAATAAGAGAAGAGAAGATGGCTTGATCATTGTGTCCAAATGAGATGGATATCTCTTATAGTTATAAGCTTTCTGAGGGTCCACTTGGGGTTGAGGCTGACCTAAGTAGTTACACATGTGGTTAGGGCCGACCCATTCCATAATACATGCACTCGATTGCAAAATGACCAAAGTACCTATTGAATAGTAGCCCACCTTCATCCAAGTGCAAATGTCGAATAGTGAGAGGCATATGGCTGATGCAGATGGCGGAGGCACATGGCATATCATCGACAAATAGTGGTTGGCAGGGGCTGTTGGTTGGTTGTCAAATGTAGGAGAAAAAGAAAATTCCTCCTATGGGGTTACCCATTTCAGTGGGTAACATCTGGCTCCAACTTGGGGACATGAGCTCACCTTAGAGAGCATGATCCATATGCTCGAATGGGGAGTTCATGAGAACTTCAACAATCCCTAGTCTCATAGACCTATAACTTGCACATCCAAATCAACTTGTTTGGGATCATGTGCACTGGATGTAAGTTATCACCCATGTTTTATATGATAATAGAAATCCGTACATAAAGTAAAATATATTCTAAATGAAATTTACGCTATAATGAAACATAATATGAGAATGCAGGATGTTAGAAAGCTCACACAACATGCAAATGCAACTAACTACTATGCATGAAGTCAGGTTTCCATCAAACAGAGTTACGTTGCTCCCTTTCACTGGTGAAGGTAAAAGTTCACCTTCAATTTTAGCAATGTAGAAATAGTCCATTCCTACTTTCCCATGGATCCTAATGGGAATGGGGTTCTTTTCAATCAAAACAAGGTCACCTACTTGCTATCCCCTTTTTGGTCCTTGGACCCATTTCTTCTTGATAGTTCTCTGCCTCTTGTTAGAACTTTTGATGTGATAATCATCTTGTGGAATAGGAGGCTTATTCGCTTTGGGGGCCTGTTAGAACGGTCTTGACTCACATAATTTTGATTCTTAGTGACCATGATCTTCTCCATAGGTCTAGGGAATGGGAAAGGTTCAATATCTTCAACATGATCAAGCATCTGTGATTCCCTACATAAGACAAATCGTGTCCCATCACAAGCGAGAATGGTGGCATATGATAAATCCATTTGCAAGGCACACCATTTTCTCGACAATAACATACCCCAGGTGTCAACCACATCAATGACTACAATATCCAGTGGCACATATATATCCTTGTTCGCTGCCAAAGACACCTTTACATCTTTGATAAGACCATGAATAGGTATAGACTTGGAATCAAAACTGCACACGTTTTTGTAAGGCCTTGTGATGTCCATTTCTAATTGATGCATGACTCTTATGGGCATAACATTTGCTGAAGCACTAGAATAAAGCATACTATTATGCAATATGCAGTTATTGATCACTAGGGATAACAAAAATGGCTTGTGAACTCCATTCTTCCTATCAAAATACATGTTTTGCAGGATGGCAGGAGGGTCCTTAGGCTCTTCCTCAAAATCTAAAGCCTTCCTAGTTTTCCTCCTTTCAGCAAGAAGCTTAGCCATCTCCAGAAGAGGGACTTGGACATTTAGCTTAGGCAAAACATTTGTCAAATCAACATGCAATGCAATATCAAAATTTTGAGGTTTTGACCTAGGCTTAGATTTATGGTGTTACTTGAGATTTGTCCCTTGTGTTACTTGAGATTTGTCCTTCTTTTGGGATATAGTGCTATAACTAGAACTTGCTTGGGCTTGGTCATCATTTCTTCTAGAATATTGCAAACACTTAAATCTACCATTATTCTCCAGAATCATGATCAATTCAGCTTGATCATTTGTTATCTTCAAAATGGACTTGATCAGGCTCCTAGTGGAAATAATTGTCACCATGCAAGATGTTAAAGGGAACACCATCATCAATAATGTTTAAGTGCTCAAGGACTTCCTCCTCCACTTGATTGTATGGACATTCATCTTGAGAGCGATATTCCTCACAAGGCTGACACTAAGGAGACTCTTCTTGTCCCCACCAGGTTGGTTGGGGCAAGGGTGTTTGGAACAATTTGCTAATTAGCATGGTCTCCCTTTGGGGCTTTCTTCTTGAAAGGTTTGTCCTTATTAAATTGTGGTTTAGTAGGAAAATTTGAACAACACCCCCTTTCTCTCGCCATCATGGCTAATTTGTTCATCAATGTCATTTGCACCTACATTAGCTCATTGTAACTTTGTCGAATTTTTAGGAAAATGTCTGCAACACAGGATCCAACTAGGCACTGGGCTTGGCCTTAGGTTCAATTCAAGCCCTAGAATAGTTGAACAAATCAATCCTAGCAACATTTATATTTTGTTCTAATTCAAAAACCATGAGTTTAGCTTTTGCTGGTTTTTGGGTCCTTTCTCTCTGAGAACATAAGTCAAATGCCTATGGATAGATCTTACATACCTATCAAGGATGGTATCATCAGTTGGCTTATATCTTTCAGGGACATCCTTGAGTAGGTTTTCAAAAACTTTGATTAACTTCCTTCTTGATCTCTTTCTCAGTCTTGGTGGCTTGAAGGAACTTCTCAAGCAAGATAACTCCACGGGGGATTCACTCAATGAACCTCTGACATAGCACATGTGTTCGTGGCATACTAAATAATACCCTTAATTTGACTAAATATTGGAAAATACCTCTAAAATTCACATTATTTAACCCCCTACCAATACAAACCCAATACACCTTCCCAATAAAAATCCCTACTTTCACTATATATTGTAGGTATCCATTTTTTCATTGACATTTTTTATGCCTTTTTATATTTTTTCATTAACTTTGAGCTCTGTTTCTTATATGTGCCAATATAAAAACCCTTTACCTCTTTTTATATGCTCAATATATTGTCATTTTTCCCTCAATATATGTCCCCCAATATGAATGCATGTGGTATGGTATTGCTCCTCTAGTGAAGCCCCCATGGATAACTACTCCCTTGGCTATAGCCCATTTCTTGTTGAATTCTGGGTGAAAGGAATCCTAATTAGAAATACTACCTTGGGGTAAACTAAGATACCTATCCCTAGCACTTTCTTCTAGAGTCATGGCATCATCACTACATCTTCCTCCATTATTAGCTTTGCACTTATTGCCTAGTAAAAATCAGGTATCTGTTTTTTTGCAATGGTGGCATCAGTACTGTTGACCACTCCATGTGACCTACCCCATAGCTGTACATTTTTTCATGCATGGATTTCCATCATGTCCGAGCATTTAGATGATCAACAGATTCCTCATTATCAACTATATGTACACTAGAGTTTTGTATACCCATTCTGCATTTTATAATGTAAATGATCCTAGTAAGACAAATGTATGTAACAACCTAGGTAAATTTATTTTTCTACTGTTGATTTCTATCCTGGGAGGTTTTTAGTCTCACCGATTCATGTGTATTTCTAAACACAGATGATCCATAGTTTTTCCCTCCAGCCTCAACCCAAAGCTAGGGTGGATTTTGTCGTCAGGATTTTAAACGAGTCCTAGTGTTATTTATCGAGTTTCTATAAAAGGCATTTGGGAATAATTCTTACTATTTAGTTAGATTATTTTATTACAAGTCACTTTCTATTAGTCATATTTTGTGTTGCAGAACTGGGTAATTATTAGGGTTCCTCTTCATGGGTTAGAATTGTAATATTTCATGTAAAAAATATTTAGTGCATGGTCCTTCATAGTTAGACACCATAGTTAAATATTAGAGGGCTGGAAAAATTAATAATCCCCTCATGAGTCAATTAATTAATATTTATGGCTAAAATAAATTAAAATGCTAAAGCCAAAAATTTAATTAATTTAAGTCTTAGGAAAAATTAAATTCTCCAACATTTAAATTTGTGGGTTTTAAAGTTTTTAATTTTTGGAGGTCCCCGACCAAGGAAATATTGAAAATTTCAAGATATTTTGAACCTTTGGGTCATAGTAGTTAAGTCAAAGTCAACTTTTTGCGGCGATGGACTCAAAATAATCCTTTTTGAGTTAATTAAAAGGAAATTAAAAGTGAAATCCGAATTTTCTCAAAAAGTAACTTTTTTTCAACAGTGATGATTAAAAGATCATTTGATCTTCATCAATGGTTGAGATTGCTTTGACGAGGATCAAGCCAACTAACAGTTGGAGAATTTTTCTATAAATGAGAGGCCTCTCTCTATTATTTCATCCGATTTCTAAATCGTGTACTTTTCTAATAAAACTCTTGTAACTTTTTCCAGTTAATAAAACACAAAGACTCTGGGGTTTCAGATTGTGGTGTTCCTCTTTCAGAGTTATGTGGTAATCTTGCTCTTAATACTTTGCTGATTTTATTTGCATTTGGTGGTTAATATCCTTTGAGGATTGATTTGTGTACAGGTATCTTGCATAGATTTACGGGTTTTTAGAATATCATTTTGATTTGATAGAAGTAGCAGGTATCTCTATTTCTTGATGATTTTATGATTATTTTAAAATCTTTATTAATTTAACAATAAGATCTAAGTGTGCAGAAGTTATCATTCAAGATTTGGGCGTTTGGGGAAGTCCTCAACTGACGAACTAACTCTCAGTTTGCAAAATCTAAAATAGCCCACTTTCTTTTTAATTTTTAAAGTGATTTTATAGAATATTTTACTTATAGGGTTTTTCTTGCACTTGTGCCTCTTTAAAATTTCAAATTTATTTCTAAATACTGTGCAAAATTTATTTAAATCTGGCTAATAGAGGACTTTGACTCGTAGATCTGATAGATCTGTAAAATATTATTGTAGATTTGTAAATAACAAATTTCTAATTCATTGGGGTTCTGGGAATTTCATATTTTTATATATATATGCTTTGGGGTTTTCTGTCTTTTATTTGTGTAGGAAAAAATATGAAAATTGCAGGTGATTTTTGTGGATTCCGGAGAGAGATTTGAGTCCTAGAGGGCATTTCTATTTTGTCTGTAGGTTGAGGAGAAATTTCAAAATGATTGTGGGCATTTTTTTTAGGGCCTTGAAGCCTAGCGCTCGCCATCTCCAGCCTCATTCTCGACCTTTATCATTCCACCCTCAAGTCTCTCATCTTTGCAGTGTTCTTCACCATAAGTTTCTCACTAAATTTTTCCTAAAATTTTCCAAAGTTTTAACAAATTTTTTCAAAATTTTTCGAGTTTGGCATTTGGAATTGGAGGATTTCTAATGATTTGAGCAGCATACTTCCAAGTGTCTTTAGGCTCTTAAGGGTTTCAACCTTTCCTCATTCCATTTTGAAAACAAGGTTAATACTAACATAGATTTGCAATTCGCTGGAGTTTAACAACAAATTTAATTTACATTTTTACTGCTGTATAATTGCATAAATAAAAGTTAGTTTCAGTAACTTTTGCAAACAAATTTCTGAAAATTGTTTTACTGTTGTTCGATAGTTTATTTCTAAGTTCTTAGATCAAATACATTAATAGATAAAAAATAATTAAACTCAAAAATTTTCTGAATTGTAGTTATCAGTTTGTCATTTAAAATTTTTTGCTGTTATACATAGGAACTTCTGAATATTGCATGGTTACAGAATTGTTGTTTTAGAATATATTGCTGGTTTTAACATTTGATGTAAAAGCATATTACTAGATTGATATTTCATTAATGTGATTTGAGTTTAAAATATTTAGTTTAATTTCTGAAGTTCATTTGTTTTTACATGCTTATGCAAGTAGGACTAATCTAGTTTTACTTATGAATTTTTGAATTTAAAAGTGTTTTATTCCAGCGTTTTACATTTCAGTCCATTGTGCATTTCAGTAATTACTTGCGTAGATTTTACATTTTGCAGTGCTGGTATAAGTACCTTCTTTAACATGTAGATCACCATCTTTCTGAGCCTTAAGTTAAGTAACATCTAAGACATATTTAAGAAATAATTTTAGACCCTCATTTAACTAAAATTAATCAAGTCCCTGCATTTCACATATTTTTAAGTTTTGCATTTGTTGCATATGAGACAGTCGAGTTTTTTCAGTAGTAGTTTTCCCTCCTTTATTTGAACCTTATTTTCTTCGCAAGATAGTTGACTCCATAAGGCACTGGTATCACTTTCTTCAAATCATTTTGAATGTTTAAAATCTTGTACAATCTAAAACAAGTATTGGTTGCTTAGTTGTGTCTTCGAGGTTGGTTGGTTCCCAACTAATCTTTCCTTTTTCCATTTCCATAGGGTCTATCCCCTTTAGTCTGCTATTGGGAGACAGCGCAAACAGAGTGATTGGGGATCAATGTGACAACCCTCGATTTGAGCAGTGCCTAGACATTCTGTGCGACAACATTTTTTGGCGCCGTTGCCGGGGACCAATTTATTGGACCTTGGCTTTATGACAATTCTCATCTTTCATCTTCTATCCTTCATCTTTCATCTCAGGTGTCTGAGTTAGATTCTTGTTCTAGTGGCATCTCCATTTTATTCATTTCCTACAAGGGTTTGCACTAGAAGGAATCCAAATACCCTAATTATTCCCACTCAGGATCCTAAAAAGGTTTTTAGATTTCGATTAAACAATCTCTCTTTCTGTGCACATCTTGATAATCTTGGATAGAAAGCTCTCTCTGATATCCATTCGCTTTTTTCAGATCCCATTCAACAAGACATCATGGATGACTTGTATCTTATGTGCAATTTTGCTAACATTCAGGGTTACTCGCATGATCTTCCTACAACAGTTATGGATAAATTGCTTGTTTTTCAAGGCAGTGATGTGGTAACTGTTAAAGATCATCTTAATCGCTTTAGGCATTCATTAACAAATGGGGTGTTGCTAATGTTGCTTATGAGGATGAAGCTCTTTGTGCTCTCTTTGGAAGAGGATGCTTAAGAGTAGTTCACCGAAAGACCTAATCATTCCTTCAATTCATTACGAGCTCTTACTAATGCCTTTAAGGATAAGTTTGGAGATAAGAGGGAAGAAAGGCATCTGGTTAAAGCCTAAGTATCATAAAGAAAAAAGAGAATGAAACCATTGAGGAATTTAACAGAAGGTTTAATGGTATCGTTAAGGAATTACCTCATTATTATAAACCTCCTGATAAATCTGTTTGAGACTTCTACATTGATGCCTTTAATGCTGACACCTCTTATGAATTAAGATGTGCTAAACTTCCTGATTATAAGGAATGTCAAAATTTAGCCGAAGAGTTAGAGAAGGATAAGAAGGCATCTGGAAAATCTGAGAGTCCAGGGTTTGATAGATCTTCCACAAAGCTAAAAGAGTCTAAGGGTAAAGAAGTTAAGGAATCTGAGGATGATCCTATGCAGAAATTACTTCAAAAGTTGGAAAGCATGGAGCTTAACCAAGAAAATTTAATCTCTAACCATGCTAAAGAGATAGGTACTTTGCAATCTAGGTTGGTCCAAATGGAAAGATCACAAGCTCAAAGTTCCCAACCTAGAAATAATAACAAAAATAATAATGCTTGGCAGAGGAAAGAGAAATCAAATAAACAACGTCTACCAAATCCCCTTGAATCTGCCAATCTTGTTGAGGATGCTCCTCCATATCGTAGGGCTTGTGATGCCTTGCATGAAGAAGCTAGTTGCCCCACTATCAAGAGGATTGTGGATAATGGGATCTTTGGGGCAAGTAACCAGATTCATGTTGTTAGTAGGGAATATCACCTATCAAATGAAAATTGGGAGGGGGTTAAGGAGCATAGTCATGATGTCAGACCTTTCGCGTCTTCCTATAGTATCAATAGTTTTGACCATGACAATGATCTGTTGGTTAAATTATTCGGTGGAAGGCCCTCTCCAGATCAAATCTTAGAAATTGCGAGAGATAAGGGGCTAACTTATCAAAGAAGGGATAAAGATCAAATTGATAATCACGCTCCCTTAGAAATTTTAGCCCCTCCTCTGATATGAATATATATTTGGGTGGATGGTTGAACAAATCAAAAATTTGGGTTCCTGTCACGGAAGTTTTTAAAATCCCTTCCCAAAGGGCTAAGTTGTTAAATGCCATTGAGAATCCCTGTATTAATGTTACTCTAGACAAGGCTCCTGAGACTGTCTACCAGGATGCTCTTGTGTATTTGCAAAGTATGGATTCTGACAACGAGCATCAACCTTTTTTCATTACCTTGATGGTTAATGGTTATAAGTTGTACAATTGCATGTTAGATTTGGGCGCTTCATCTTGTGTTATGACCAAGAGGGTCATGGAACAACTAAATATAAGGATTTTCAGGCCTTACTACAACATATGTGCCATGGATTATAAGAAAATCGAAGTTCATGGGTTAATAAAGGATTTGCAAGTCCATTTGTCTGTCTACCCTAACATTATGATCGTGATGGACATAGTTGTAGTTGATGTTCTTGATGCTTGAGGTATGCTATTGTCTAGGAAATGGGCCTCTGATCTAGGAGGAATTATCCAAATGAATTGGTCATATGCTATGATTCCCTCCTAGAGGTTCCAGATTCATTAGATTAAATAGGGAGCTAGAAAGGAGATTCCATGTGGCAGATCCTAAGAGACCCCATAATGAGGTGATCACCGACAAACCTGACTTGGGGAATTATGCTATTTTGTCTAATTCCATAATCCCCTCGGAATTTAAGATTGATGAAAAGATAAGTGATCTGCAGATTCAAATATGGTATATGCATTTCGATGGTGCATCATTTAGGCATGGTAAAGGTGTTGGGATTGTGTTGAAGTCTCCCTTGGGGCATGTTTTCAAATTTTCCTATAGATTAGAACTTGGAGCAACCAACAACATGGCTGAGTATGAAGCTTTGTTGTTGGGCCTTGAGTTGGCAAAGGGCTTAGGGGTTAAATTGCTTCATATTAAGGGGGACTCTGATTTGGTTATCATGCAAGTTAAAAATAAATTTACTTGTAAGACTCAGAGCTTGAGAAACTATCGGAATGCAATCTGGGATATTTTGGAATACTTTGACTCTCTTGACCTTGAAGCTATCCCAAGCGAGCAGAATAGTTTGGCCAATGAGCTTGCTGTAGACGCACCTCCCTTGCAGTTGTCTGATGAATTAGTGAAGGATAATATTAAATGGAAACTATTGTCAGACCTTCCGTTCCAGATATCTTAGAGCATTGGCAAGTTTTTGACGATGAAAAGCAAGTGATTCACTTTTTAAATAACTTGGATGAGTTTGAGAATTTCCAAGTAAGATATAGGGAGGATGGATATGATGACTATGAAGATATTATAAATCCTACTCCCAGGAATGTTGTTGCCTTAGAGCAACACTTTGATCGGCATGATGCCACAAAGAAAGAAGAAGAGAATAAGATGGATCCTGGCGAATTTACTAAAGTAAATATAGGTACCCCTAGTGACCATAAAATTGTTAAAACTTAAAA
This sequence comes from Pinus taeda, assembly GCA_000404065.3. NCBI lineage: Eukaryota > Viridiplantae > Streptophyta > Pinopsida > Pinales > Pinaceae > Pinus > Pinus taeda. The sequence continues at coordinate 59,746 of APFE031252991.1, read as the reverse complement.
TTGGTAAGGGTACTAGTAAGGAAGAAAGAAAAAAGATAATCGATTTAATTCATGAATATCGGGATGTCTTAGCATTTTCTTATGATGAGCTAAAGGGTTATAAGGAAGATGTCATGGAGCATACTATCGCTTTAAAGGATGAGAATGCTAAGCCCTTATGTCAGAAGCTTAGGCAGATAAACCCTAGGTTGGCCTCCTTAGTCCAAAAGGAGCTTGCAAAAATGCTCACTGTTGGAATCATTGCTCAGACTAGGCATTCACCATGGTGTTCCAATCTGGTTATTGTTAGAAAGAAGAATGGAACAATCAGATTTTGTGTTGATTTCAGAAAATTTAATCTAGCATGTAAGAAGGATAATTATCCTTTGCCAAATATGGAGACCATGTTGCAAAGGATAACAAGTTCTGGAATAATGTCCTTGCTAGATGGTTTCTCTGGGTATAATCAAGTTTGGGTTAAGAAAGAAGATCAACACAAAACTACTTTCACCACACCATGGGGTACATTTGAATACATTCGAATGCCTTTTGGGTTAACCAATGCTGGGGCTACCTTTCAAAGGGCTATGGACTATGCCTTCAAGGGTTTAATCAGTAAAACTATTGAAATTTATCATGATGATCTTATAGTTTTTCTAAGAATTGTATCAGTGTTATAGGGCATCTTAGGCAGGTTTTTAATAGATGCAGAGAATTTGGAATCTCTTTGAACCCTGCTATTGCTTGGTCACATCATTTCTAGGGATGGGATCAAGATTGATCCTGAGAGGGTTGAGGCAATCCAAAAGATTCCTCTCCCTCATAATCTCAAATCCCTTTAGTATTTTCTTGGAAAAACCAATTTCCTTAGAAGATTTATTCCAAACTACGCCAAAATAGCTAAGCCTATTCAAAGTCTTTTGAAAAAGGATGTTAAATTCTTATGGAAAGATGATGGCAAAAAGGCTTTTCAGGAGATCAAAGGTGCTATTGCTAAAGATCTTATCTTAGTTAGTCCCGATTATTCAAAGGACTTCATGATTTTCTCTTTTGCTTTTGAAGATACCATTGCTGGTGTCCTATTACAAAAGAACAAAGACGGTCACGAACAACCTATAGCTTTCATGGGTAGAGCGCTTCAGAATTCAGAATTAAATTATACTCCCATGGAAAAGCAAGCCTATGCCTTAGTCAAATCTCATAAGCATTTTAGGACGTATGTGGGTTATTCCAAAATCATTGCTTTTGTCCCACACTTTGCTGTTAAAGATATATTAACTCAAACTGATTGCTTAGGGACTCGTGCTAGGTGGGTTACTAAGATTCAAGAATATGATTTAGAGATTAGACCCACCTAGTTAGTCAAAGGTCAAGGTTTAGTTGAAATGATGACCGAGGGAAATGAAAAATCTCTTGGTTTGATTTGTCTTAACGATTCATCTTCGCCTGAGCTGCAAAGATTTGTAGGAATTTACAGGGTAAGTTCCTTAGACAGAAAACCAAAGGACACCGCTCACAAATAGACCACAGATCAATACACCAATATTCTTGACGTGGTTAAAACCCTCAAAGAAGGAAACAGACCATGGCCTGAGCCAATGCGACCACTTCAGGCAATTTATTAATAACAGAATGAAAATTTACATAAGCTTCTCTCATGAATGGTCACCCTACAAATGACCCTCCATGCTCTTTAAATAGAGGTCATGGACCAATCAGGTGTTAAGCCACGGATTAAGCGTCGATAATATCGAGGAGAGAATGAACCGTCAGATCACTTCATGTTTAGAACATATCGTGACCGTCGGATTGTAAGTTACAAATGTACATAGTAAAGAAACACACTTTACCTAACTCTACAACTAGACCAAGTTTTACTTAACTATTTCCTATGTGTCAGAGTATCCTAACATCCCCCCTTAAGAACAACTTGGGATAGGATTGAAGGATGTACAAATATGACACAATAGGAAAAGGAAGGAGGCATTAGAACCTATCCACCCTTAGTGACAACTTCCTGAACTCCAACCATAAATCGAAGTTTAGTAAACTTTGCCTCTGTGAGAGCCTTTGTAAAGATGTCTGCAACTTGATCATCGGTTGAACAATATTGAACTTCAAGAACATGGTCATGAATGAGCTTTCTGATGAAGTGCATGTGCAGTTCAATGTGTTTGTTGCGCTGATTTTGGACTGGATCTTTGCATAGTTGAATGACACTTTGATTATCACACCAAAGTGTAGTCGGATGCTGTTGCTGAAAACCAAACTCTGTCAGGATCTGACGAAGCCACAGGGCTTTCTTACTAGCTTCTACGATGCCACGATACCCTGCTTCTGCTGAAGAAAGAGAAATGGCACTTTGTTTCTTGCAAGCCCATGTAATAGGTCCAGAACCAAGAGTGAAGA
>APFE031252991.1:30087-54946 GCA_000404065.3 Pinus taeda | reverse complement strand
AAATACTGAGGGAAGATTTGATGACCCAAAGTTGTTAAACTTATACAACCTTGTAGAATCATCAACAATGCCAGTAGTTAAAATCTGTCTAGGATCTCTTAGGCCCTTAATTACAACATCGTGAGGTGAAAATTCAACAATTTTACCTTCACCTAAATGATTTATTTGATATACAAATAGAAGGTTGCAGGATAAGGTTGGAACACATAATACATAATTAAATTGACCATTGTCTAGATGAATAGTTTCAGTCCCTACAACACTAAGAGATCTATCATCACCAACATATATATTTTTGGTGTTACAATCATTTAAAGAAGAACACATGGCTTTGTTTTTGGCCATTTGATAAGAAGCTCCAAAATCAATGAGCCACTCATGAGAATGAGAAGAAGAAGATACATTTAGTGCATAACCAGACCGAGATGCTTGACAACCACATGCAGAAAGTGATATTCTTGAAGATGAAGTTGAAGTTGAAGAGTGCTCCAAATGGTTGTTATGCTTCTTCATTGTTGCTTCCAAGGCTTCCATATTCTTAAAGCATTTGGATTCTAAGCGGCCATCTCGATTACAAAAGTGGCAATGTCTATCAGTCTTCTTTCCTTTGTTTTTATTTGCCTTATCATTTTGTTGAAATGATTTTTCATTTTGAGACTGAAATTGCTTAGGACCATTCTTTTTAGGATACTGCTTCTTAGGATTCTTTGAATTTGGTTATTGCTGGGCAGCTAAGGCTTTCTTAGAAGAGTTTTTAAGATTAAGAAGACCAAGATGTAAGAGTTTTTCTTGTTCTCTTATTAAAGAATCACAAAGGGCATCAAAAGAGGGGGGCTTGTAGTCTTGTCCTTGAGAAATAAAGGCTTCTCTAGTAGAATGGAAGGTGGAAACAAACACAGAGTAGGCTGGTCCCAACTTAGTAAGAATGGAATAGATAAAGCTGCCATATTCTTTTTTAACTTTAACACCTTCCAAGAGAAGTCTAAAGGTCTTGAACTTGGAAAAAAAATCTTCAATGGAATAAAAATTATTGGGGTCCAACGCAAACAACTCATATTCGAGTTGATGGGCTCTAATTTCGTTTTTAATTCCAAAAAATTTAGTGACTTGTTTCATTGCTTCATTAGGGGTATCAAGTTTTGCGATATGGAATCTAAGGTTCGGAGAAATAGACATCTTTATCAACCCACGTGTTTTTTCTTGCCTATTTTCCCATTGGGCTGCCTTATTTTCACCTTTAGGTTTAGTTTCTTGGCCTGAGGCTATTCTGTAAAGACCTTTACTTCTAAGTAAATACACAATATAGGACCACCATTGGAAGTAGTTGGTGCTGTCATGAATAATTTGGCATTGACTTTCCATTTTAACAGAACTGAAGCTTTAGATGCTGAAACTAAGTGTTCCAATGGAAAGATCTCGAAAAATTAGACAGATTCAAAAAGACGGCTTTCGGATGAAGAAGTTATGGCTTTTTGAAGAAAAGTTGTTGAAGATGCCAACGAAGTGCGTGAATGTGTGGAAATGAATGATAATGTTATATTTAAAAAAAAAATCCGCCCCGCCCCCCTTCCAAACTTAATCTAATTAGCTCATTAAAAAAAAAGATTGTATGTGACCCACTTTTATAAATAAGTGAAAGTCACTTTTACAATGGTACTTTATGAACTACTCACTAAATTGTAAATTAAATAAAAGATAAAGAGGCTTTAGAATTATAAGTGACTCACTTTTTATAATGGGTGAGAACACTTTTACATAAAGTAACTTTAAAACATAAGTTGCATGTGCTTTTTGAAAAAGTAACTCAACAAAAAGAAAGACTTAAACTCAAGACCTCTATTCTCATAAAGTAGCTTTGGATCAAGTGAGCTAGTTTAAAAGGTTAGTAATTTTTGGAAAAGAGGAGGGGTCGTTTTTTTTGCCACTGAAGCTTTGGGGTGCGTGCTTACTTGAAAAAACTCTTTTTGCCTACAAAACAAAAAACCACACAACCCAACACAGACATACAACAAAAACCCAAATCTTATGGCTTGAAGTTAGCTTTTGCCGGAAACTAAATATTTTCCTCAATGTTCTTGATTTTTCGAGATCACACTAAGGTGCGGCGGAAAAGAGCATACGCATGAAAAAATCTTTCATTTCTGTTTCTGATTTACCCAGATCGCACATAGTCGCGGGGCAAAGAGCATACGTAGAAATGAAAGGTATAAATCTGGTAATAAAAAACAGAGAGATGAATAAACCAAAATAAACAGAGGGATAAATAGCTAAAACTACAAATAAATATTGTATACCTCTAGATCTTAAAAATGACGTAACTAGGGCTATCAGAAACCTTTTCGCGTGAAATGAAAGAGGTTCCTCACTGGAACAGATGCTCCTAACACAATAGAATAGTTTTCTCGGCTCGAAAGCGGTTAGAAACAATAGATGTAGGAAACGACAGTCGGATGCAGTGGTACCGGCTTCCAATTTGAATCACCAACGGATACGGCCCTCAAATAACTCTAATACCATGTAGGAATTTACAGGGTAAGTTCCTCAGACAGAAAACCAGAGGACACCGCTCACAAATAGATCACAAATCAATACGCCAATATTCTTGACGTGGTTAAAACCCTCAAAGAGGGAACAGTCCACGGCCTGAGCCAATGCGACCACTTTAGGCAATTTTATTAATAAAAGAATGAAAATTTACATAAGCTTCTCTCATGAACGGTTACCCTACAAATGACCCTCCATGCTATTTAAATAGAGATCATGGACCAATCGGGTGTTAAGCCACAGATCAAGTGTCAGTAATACCGAGGAGAAAATGAACCGTCAGATCACTTCATGTTTAGAACATATCATGGCCATCGGATTGTAAGTTACAAATGTATATAGTAAAGAAACACACTTTACCTAAATCTACACTAGACCAAGTTATACTTAACTATTTCCTGTGTCAAAATATCCTAACAAGATTAGGAGAGCATGAATGGTACAAGGATATTATTTATTATTTGTTAAATCTTACATGTCCTAACCATTTAGATGCTCATAGGAGAAGGGCTCTTAGTTTAAAAACCATTAAGTATTGCCTTATGAAGGATGGCCTGGGATGGAGAAATCCTGAGGGCATTGTACTTGGATGTGTTGATGAGATAGAGTCTAAAAAGTTGATTTCTGAGTTTCATTCAGGATTTTGTGGTGGTCATTACGCTGCTCGAACCACCGCCCACAAAATCCTTAAAGATGGTTACTATTGGCCTTCTATTTTTTCTGATGATCATAAATTTGTTAGAAGTTGCCAAGCTTGCCAAATTTTCACTGGGAAGTAGAAGCTAGCTGCCCTGCCTCTACAACCTGTTGTTGTTGAGGCACCTTTTTAGCATTGGGGTCTGGATTTCATTGGGAAATTCCTTGAAAATTCTTGCAATGGCTACTCATGGATCTTTACGGCTACCGATTTTTTCACTAAATGGGTTGAACCCATTAGTGCTAAGAATGCCACTGAAAAGGTCATAATGGATTTGATTGAAAATCATATTATTACTAGATTTGGTGTCCCGGCTAAAATCACCACCGATAATGCCAAGGCTTTTAGTTCTATAGAGTTTTCATCTTTTTGTTTTAAAGTATGGCATTGTGTTATCTCATTCGTCTAACTGCTATCCTCAGGGTAATGGCATGGCTGAATCAAGTAACAAGAATCTTATAACCATTATCTAAGAAGATAGTAGGAGATAAGTAGCGGTCTTGGGACAACAAAATCAAGTACGCTTTGTGGGCAGATAGGATAACTAAAAAGAAAGCCATTGGTAAAAGTCCCTTTGAACTTGTCTATGGCATGGATTTGACATTACATGCCCATCTTAAATTACCAGCTTACCAACTCCTTCAACATTTTTCTAGTGATAAAGATGTTCTCCAAAACATGATTGATCAAATTGTGCAGTTGGATGAAATCCGCAGGAAAGATTTTGATAGTGCAAAAATCAGTCTAACATTAAGAAAATCTTTGACAAATCTTCTCGGTCTAGATATTTGCAAGTTGGAGATATGGTTTTACTATGGGATCGCAAAATGAAAAAGCAAGGGAAACATAAGAAATTTGATAGTTTGTGGCTCGGACCTTACATCATCCGAGGCATTGCTGGTCCAAATTCATTCCACTTGAGTAGATTGGATGGTGAACCACTTCACTTACCTGCAAATGGCCAAATGCTCAAGCTATTCTTCAAAGGTGACATTTGATGCCACGGGGCATCTTTTGTGTTGTATTTCTAACCCTACACCTTGTCATTTTAGCATTTTATTTATGTTCTTAGATTAAGTTTACATTTCATGTTTGTAGAATTGTTACAGAGCTTCTATTTTATATAATATTATATGATGATTTTTGGATTATATTTGAATGGACTCTACTTATGTCATTTTGTGTTTTCTTTGGGTGCATATTCTAGATTCTCACATTCCTTTGATGAAGCAGCATGTTCCCAAGTAGAGCCAGATGTTGACCATTCCATGTCAACTACCCCATAGCTGTACATTTTTCGCGCATGGATTTCTATCATGTCCGAGCATTCAGATTATCCACATATTCATTATTATCAACTATATGTACATTGGAGTTTTGTAATTTTGTAAGGTAAATGATCATAGTAAGACATGTATGTAACACACTACGTAAATTTATTTTTCTGATGATGATTTTTATCCTAGGAAGTTTTGAGTCTCACTGATTCATGTGTGTTTCTAAACACGGATGATCGACAAAATTTTCCCTCCAGCCTCACCCCAAAGCTAGGGTGAATTTTTTCGTCAGGATTTTAAATGAATCCTAATGTTATTTATCGAGTCTCTATAAAAGGGTTTTGTGAATAATTCTAACTATTTGGTTAGATTATTTTATTACAAGTCACTTAGTTTACTAGATCATATTTTGTGTTGCAGAAATGGGTAATTATTGAGGGTCTATAACGAACGGGTGTTTCCCCTTCATGGGTTAGAATTTTAATATTTCATATAAAAAATATTTAGTGCATGGCTCCTCATAATTAGACACCATGATTAAATATTAGAGGGTTGGAAAAATTAATAATCCCCTCACGAGTCAATTAATTAAAATTTTTGGCTAAAATAAATTAAAATGCTAAAGCCATAAATTTAATTAATTTAAGTCCTAGGGAAAATTAAATTCTCCAACATTTAAAACTCGTGGGTTTTAAAGTTTCTAATTTTTGGAGGTCCCCAACCAAGGGAATTTTGAAAATTTTAAGATATTTTGAACCCTTGGGCCATAGTAGTTAAGTCAAAGTCAACTTTTCGCGACAATTAACTCAAAATAATCATTTTTGAGTTAATTAAAAGGAAATTAAAAGTGAAATTCGAATTTCCTCAGAAAGTAATTTTTTTCAACGGTGATAATTAAAAGAACATTTGATCTTCATCAACGGTTGAGATTGCTTTGACGGGGATCAAGCCAACTAGTCATTGGAGAATTTTTCTATAAATGAGAGGCCTCTCTCTATTATTTCATCCGATTTCTGAATCGTGTACTTGCTCTAAGAAAACTCTTGTAACTTTTTTTGGTTAATAAAACGCAAAGACTTTGGGTTTCAGATTGTGGTGTTCCTCTTTAAGATTTATGTGGTAATATTGTTCTTAATACTTTGCTGCTTTTATTTGCATTTGCCGGTTAATAGTCTTTGAGGATTGATTTGTGTACAGGTATCTTGCACAGACTTATGGGTTTTTAGAATCTCATTTTGATTTGATAAAAGTAGTAGGTATCTGTATTTCTTGATGATTTTGTGATCATTTTAAAATCTCTATTAATCTAACAATAAGATCTAAGTGTGCAGAAGTTACCATTGAAGATTTGGGCGTTTGGGGAAGTCCTCAGCGGGACCAATTGACTCTCAGTTTGCAGAATCTAAAAGAGCCCATTGTCTTTTTAATTGTTGAAGTCATTTTATAGAATATTTTACTTATAGGGTTCTTCTTGGGCTTATGCCTCTTTAAAATTTCAATTTTATTTCTAAATATTGTGCAAAATTTGTTTAAATTTGGCTAATAGAGGGCTTTGATCTACAGATCTGCTAGATCTGTAGAATATTAATGTAGATTTGTAAATAACAAATTTCTAATTCATTGGGGTTCTGGGTATTTCATATTTTTGTATATACATGCTTTGGGGTTTTCTGTCTTTTATTTGTGTAGGAAAAAATGTGAAATTGCAGGTGATTTTTGTGGATTCCGGAGAGAGATTTAAGCCCCATAGGGCATCTCCATTTTGTTTCCAAGTTGAGGAGAAATTTCAGAAGGATCGTGGGCAATTTTTTTAGGGCCTTGAAGCCTAGCGCTGGCCACCTCCAACCTCATTCTCGGCCTCTATCATTCTATCATCAGGTTCTCATCTTTGCAGCCTTCTTCACCATAATTTTCTCACTAAATTTTTCCTAAAATTTCCCAAAAATTTTAACAATTTTTTCTCAAACTTTTCTGAGTTTGGCATTTGAAATTGAAGGATTTCCAGTGATTCGAGCAACATACCTCCAAGTGTCTTTAGGCCCCTAAGGGATGACTGGTGCACACCCTTTAACCTTTCCTCGTTCCATTTTGAAAACAAGGTTAATACTGGCATAGATTTGCAATTAGCTGGAGTTTAGCAATAGATTTAATTTACATTTTTACTGCTGTATAATTGCAGAAATAGAAGTTAGTTTCAGTAACTTTTGCAAACAATTTTATGAAAATTGTTTTGCTGCTGTTCGGTAGTTTATTTATGAGTTTTTAGATCAAATGCATTAATAAATCAGAAAGATTTAAATTTCGAAATTTTTTGAATTTAACAGCAGATTTAACTTACATTTTTACTGTTGTATAATTGCAGAAATAGAAATTAGTTTCTGTAATTTTTGCAAACAAATTTTTGAAAATTGTTTTACTGCGGTTTGGTAGTTTATTTATGAGTTTATAGATCAAATACATTAATAGATCAGAAATAATTAAACTCATAAATTTTCTGAATTGTAGTTATTAGTTTGTCATTTAAATTTTTTTGCTATTATACATAGAAACTTCTGAATATTGCATGGTTACAGGACTGTTGTTTTAGAATATATTGCTGGTTTTAACATTTGATATAAGAACAAATTACTAGATTGATATTTTATTAATGTGATCTGAGTTTAAAATATTTAGTTTAATTTTCTAAAGTTCATTTGTTTTTACATGCTTATGCAACTGGGCTAATCTAGTTTTACTTATGCATCTAATGATATTGATTGAGTATTTCATACAAATGATTTTTTGAATTTAAAAATGTTTTATTCTAATATTTTACATTTTAGTCCATTGTGCATTTCAGTAATTACTTGTGCAGATTTTATATTTTGCAGTGCTGGTATAAGTACCTGCTTTCACATTTAGATCATCACCTTTTTGAACCTTAAGTTAAGTAACATTTAAGACATATTTAAGAAATAATTTTAGGTCTTCATTTAACTAAAATTAACCAAGTCCCTGCATTTCACATAGTTTTAAGTTTTGCATTTGCATATGAGACAGTAGAGTCTTTTCAGTAGTAGTTTCCCATCCTTTACTTGAACCTTATTTTCTTCGCAAGATAGTTGACTCCATAAGACACTGGTATCACTTTCGTCAAATCATTTTGAATCCCTAAAATCTTGTGCAATCTAAAACAAATATTGGCTGCCTAGCTGTGTCTCCGAGGTTGGTTGGTTCCCAACTAATTTTTCCCTTTTCCATTTCTATAGGGTCTACCCCCCTTAGTCTGCTATTGGGAGATAGCTTGAACGGAGTGATTAGGGGTCAGTGTGACAACCTCTGATCTGAGCCGTTGTCGCGGTGCCTAGACATTCTGTGCGACAAGTACCATTGAACTTAGGAAATCATTCACAATACTTCTTAGGTAAGGGAGGTGAAGTATCGAGGAATTGGCTTGCATCCAATGGTCTAAATGCAACTATGAGCCATGGTTGATCCATTGTGCTTGGGATGGTGTTGTCTACAAAGAACTTTCTAACCACAAGACTATTAGGAGAAATGGGAGATGTAGTTACATCTGCAACCTTTCGAGTAGTCTTCTTCTTCCTTGGAGCTATGGTTTTGTCAGAAGAGCTACCAGGTGTCTTGATTGAATTAGATTCAGGAGTCGCAAAAAGAGAATCTATTTTGTCATTTTAAATATTCTCTTCAAAGAAGGTGAACTTTAGTCTTCAAATCACTAAGAGGTTGACTCAACTCCTTCCCGACAATGGCGCCAAAAGATGTTGCCTCAAAACATAGCAGGTCTTGTGAGGGAAGATCATAAGGCAAAACCTACACTAAGAGGCAACACTATGAGGTGTGGCCCATTGTCACCATAGCCACCACCTCCTACTCTTTAGTGGACTTTCACCACAAGGGAGGCTTCCCTATATTAGGTCACCTAAAGGATATGTCTAGTCCAAGGAATAAAGGTGACAAACTAGGCTAAGGAGAGATGCTCTTCTTAGGAACAAGGTTTTGCTAGCAAAATTAGGGCAATGCACATTTTCCAATAGGCCTAATTAGGGCACAATGTGACTTAGGGTTTGAGAATAAGAAAGGTCAAAATGTTGCATGAAGAAAAGTCAACTACTCTCCATGTGTGTCTTGACATGGTTTAACAACCTCTCGATGATCCTTAAATCTGGCGATGCATCCGTTTACCAACGCCTGTGGGTTTTGGTCTAACGCCAATCGTGATTCCCAACAATTGGTATCAGAGCCTAGGTCACAGGTTCAATACACACTCGACTCGCTCTGCGGGGGAGATTGTTGCACAAAGAAAAGTCAAGGGCTCTCCATGTATGTCGTGACATGGTTTAACGACCTTCGATGATCCTTATATTTGGCGATGTGTTAATTTACCAACACCTATGGGTTTTGGTATAACGACAATTCTGTTTCCCAATGCAACAGGCTAAATCTAGAGTCACAAGGCCAAGAAAAGGCTTAGAATGGATGTACATAGTCAATTTATGGCACAATAAACCTTAATAAGCCTCAAGATGAAGCCTAGGGCAAAGTAGGGCTTTTCTAGGGAAAAATTTACCTAGGGCATTTGACATTTACCGTAAGATGGAGGAATTAGCCACTAAAGGAGGTTGATTTTGAGGCAAATAGCTCTCAACCAACTGTTGAATCCCTCCACTAAGGAACATTGCAAACCCTAGTCTAAATGGATACCCTAACCCTAGCTAGTGGCTTTCCTTAAGAGACTAAAATTCTAGGTTTGGGGAAGAAAGATAAGATTTGATATAAATTTTTGGTGTGATCAACAATGTGACCAAGGCCAATGCCTTGACCTTGGGTGATGGAGTCTATGGAATTCCTACTTAAGAGAAAATACGAAACCTTAGCTAAGAATAAGGGAATATTAAACCCTAGATATCATTTTTGTGAGGGAGCAAAGTCAATGAGAAGTGCTGGTTGAAAGATTCACTCATGGGATTATCATACAAATTCTATATTCTATAGGTGGGTAATGCATACAATACCATTAGTAAGATTTCATGGAATAACTTTCAACAATAACTAGCACATAGAAACCTTAGATAATTAGCCATTCCATGCAATAGCCACAGAATACAAAGATTTATCAAATATAAGGAAAAAATACAAGATAGAATGCAGGAAGCAATCCTTTTTTCCTCCAAAATGACATCTCCGATACCAAAAAATAGCTCCATAAGCAAAAATCCTCAATAGATCACATCTCCACAAGATACAAGGTCCAATTCAACTAGGCTAAAATCTCTATGAGGGCCGAATTAAATCACAAGTGATGATGAAAATGAAATGTGAGTAACCTCTACTTATATGAGGTTTATCTCACCTAAATTAGCTTAATGAAGCCCCTAAAAACAAGTTTGATCTTAAATGCACTTGGATTAGAAGCCAACCCATTAGCAAATGAAAAAATAAGCAAGTTAGCTCACACGTGTGAGCCATAACCTTTCTAAACGCTGATGTCATCCATAATTAATGCTCCAAATGTCATGCCAAGGTGCGTTGAGGTGTCAAAATTTGTGTAGATGCCTGGATGATCCAAAATTTGAAGGATGGCCCTCAAATCCTCTTTTGGGGTTCCAAGGACAGTTGGGCACCATCTAGTGGTCTCCACGGGTCCCCAACTATCAAACAAGGTCTCCTCATCTCTAGCGTTAGGGATTCCTTTGGAGCAACACGCTGTCCCTAGTCTCTCAGTGGGAGGCCATCCTCATCTAGGCTTTGCATCAACTCTTGTCCATTCGGTTGTGTCCAGGTCATACTGGGGGCATGCTAGGTTGAATGGTGTCATCATGAAGAATCCTCAAAGCCAGGTCAAAGTTGACCAACGTCATTGGTCCTGGAGGTACTCTGGGACATGTGTCATTTGCTAATGCTATTAGGGAGCACCAACCGCTCAACGCTCATCTGCTTAGGCCATGTACTTCTCTGAAAGGCCTTGGTACCTGTTGCCGCCTTGCTTGCACATTTAAGTTAATGTGGGAAAAATCCTCAACCCCACAAGGTGTGTTCTTGGTGGTGTTGTTGCATAGAATGTCTAGGCACCGCGACAACGGTTTAGATTGGGGGCTGTCACGCTAATCCCCAATCACTCTGTTTGAGTTGCCCCCCAATAGCAGACTAAGGGGGGTTGACCTTGTGGAAATGGAAAAATGAAAGATTAGTTGAGAACCAACCAACTTAGGAGACAGTTAAGCAACCAATACTTGTTTTAGATGACACAAAATTTTAAGGATTCAAAATGATTTGAAGAAAGTGATACCAATGCCTTGTGGAGTCAACTATCTTGTGAAGAAAATAAGGTTCAAGTAAAGGATGAGAAACTGCTACTGAAAAGACTTGACTGTCTCATATGCAAATGCAAAATTTAAAACTATGTGAAATGTAGGGACTTGGTTAATTTTAGTTAAATGAGGGCCTAAAATTATTTATGAAAAATCTCTTAAATGTTACTTAACTTAAGGCTCAGAAAGGTGGTGATCTGAATGTGAAAACAGGTATTTATACCAACATTGCAAAATGTAAAATCTGCATAAATAATTACCGAAATGCACAATGGACTGAAATGTAAAATGATGAAATAAAACACATTTAAATTTAAAAATTTATTTGTATGAAATACTCAATCAAAATCATTAGATGCATAAGTAAAACTAGATTAGTCCTACTTGCATAAACATGTAAAAAACAAATGAACTTCATAAATTAAAGTAAATGTTTTAAACTTAGGTCACATTAATGAAATATCAGTTTAATAATCTGCTCTTACATCAAATATTAAAACCAAAAATATATTCTAAACAACAGTCCTGTAACCATGCAATATTAAAAAATTTCTATGTATAACAATAGAAAATTTTAAATGACAAACTGATAACTACAATTCAAAAAATTTCCGAGTTTAATTCTTTTTGATCTATTGATATATTTGATCTAAGAAACTCAGAAATAAACTACTGAACAACAGTAAAAGAATTTTCAAAAATTTGTTTGCAAAAGTTACTGAAGCTAACTTCTATTTCTGCAGTTATACAACAGTAAAAATGTAAATTTAATCTGCTGCTAAATTTAGAAAATTTCTGAGTTTAATTTTTTCTGATCTATTGATGTATTTGATTTAAAAACTCAGAAAACTATTGAAAAAAACAGTGAAATAATATTCAGAAAATAACATGCAAAAATTTCTGAAAGTAATTGTATTTCTGAAATGTAATGCAGTGAAAGATGCAAACTAATTTGTTGCTAAATTTTAGATAACTAAAATTTTATACCAGTATTAATCTTGCTTTCAATTAAATCAATGAAAGAGGTAAGGGTTAAGAGGATGTGCACCAGTCAGCCCCTAGAGGCTTGAAGGCACTTGAAGATGAGCTGCCCAAGTCACTGAAAATTCTCCAATGCAAATGCCAAACTCATAATTTTTTTAGGGAAATTTATAGGGAAAATTTAGTGATAAAGGAGGGTGAAGTAAGGGAGGCTAAAAGGAGAATGATGGGAGGCCGTAAGGAGGTGGGAGATGGCTAGCGCAGGGCCCCAAGGCCCTAAAAAAATTGTCCACGATCTTCTTGCAATTTTTCTTCAACCTGCAAACAAAATGGAAATGCCCTCCGGGGCTTAGATTTCTCTCCGGAATCCACAAAAATCACCTGCAATTTTCAGATTTTTTCCTGCACAAATAAAAGACAGAAAACCCCAAAGCATGTGTATACAAAAATATGAAATACCCAGAACCCTAATGAATTAGAAATTTGCTATTTACAAATCTACAATAATATTCTATAGATCTAGCAGATCTGCAGATCAAAGCCCTCTATTAGCTAGATTTAAACAAATTTTGCACAATATTTAGAAATAAATTTGAAATTTTAAAGAGGCACAAGCCCAAGAAAAACCTTATACATAAGATATTCTATAAAATGAATTCAGAAATTAAAAATATTGTGGGCTCTTTTAGATTCTGCAAACTGATAGTCAGTTGGTCCAACTGAGGACTTCCCAAACACCCAAATCTTGAATGATAACTTCTGCACACTTAGATCTGATTGTTAGATTAATAGAGATTTAAAAATAATCATAAAATCATCAAAAAATAGAGATCCCTGTTACTTCTACCAAATCAAAATGATATTTTAAAAAGTCAAAAATCTGTGCAAGATACTTGTAGACAGATCAATCCTCAAAGGCTATTAACTAGCAAATGCAAATGAAAGAAGCAAAATATTAAGAACAATATTACCACATAAATTTGAAAGAGGATCACGACGATCTGAAACCCCAAAGTTTTTGCGTTCTATTAACCATAAAAAGTTACAAGAGATTTCTTAGAGCAAGTACACGATTCAGAAATCAGATCCAAATAATGGAGAAAGACCTCTCATTTATAGAAGAATTCTCCAACGACTAGTTGGCTTGATCCCCCTCAAGCAATCTCAACTGTTGATGAAGATCAAATGATCTTTTAATCGTCATTGTTGAAATAAAGTTACTTTTTGAGGAAATTCGAATTTCACTTTTAATTAACTCAAAAATGATTATTTTGAGTTAATTGTTGCAAAAAGTTGAATTTGACTTAACTACTATGGACCAAGGGTTCAAAATATCTTGAAATTTTCAATATTCCCTTGGTTGAGGACCTCCAATAATTAAAAACTTTAAAACCATGAATTTTAAATGTTAAAGAATTTATTTTTTCCTAGGACCTAAATTAATTAAATTTCTGGGTTTAGCATTTTAATTTATTTTAGCCAGAAATTTTAATTATTTGAGTCATGAGGGGATTATTAATTTTTCCAACCCTCTAATATTTAGCCATCGTGTCTAACTATGAGGGACCAGCACTAAATATTTTTTACATGAAATATTACATTTTTAACCCATGAAGGGGGAACACCCGTTCATTATAGACCCTCAATAATTACCTATTTCTGTAACACAAAATATGATCTGGTAGACTAAGTGACTTGTAATAAAATAATTTAACCAAATAGTTAAAATTATTCTCAAATCCCTTTTACAGAGACTCGATAAATAACACTAGGACTCATTTAAAATCCTAACGACAAAATCCACCCTAGCTTTGGGGTGAGGTTGGAGGGAAAAACTCTGCTGATCATTTGTGTTTAGAAACACACATGAATCACTGAGACTAAAAACCCCCTAGGATAGAAATCGTCATCAAAAAAATAAATTTATCTAGGTTGTTACATACATTTGTCTTACTAGGATCATTTAAATTACAAAATGCAGAATGGGTTTACAAAACTCCAGTGTACATATAGCTGATAATGATGAATCTATGGATCATCTGAGTGCTCGGACATGATGGAAATCCATGTGCAAAAAGATGTATAGCTATGGGGTAGTGGACATGGAATGGTCAACAGGGGGCAAACTCAGAGGAGGGGCTGTCACTTAATCCTGACTCTCTCCGCTAATGCTCTCTCCTAGTTAAGCTAAGGGGGGTGGTCCCTAAGAATGACTGGTAAAGTGCAATTTGAGGTTCTAGGAGACTAATGTTAAGAGGACTACTTTTCAAAGGTAACTTGATTTAAAGTTTAGCAAATGTGTAAATGTATGAGCAATATGAAAGATATATTCAATGATGATCCATATGATATTCAAGAATAAAGAGTATAAACCAATGCCTTATAACTAATTGCTCAAATAAGATAACAAGTACTTGCACAATGGAAATGAAAGTTCAAGTTACAATGACAAGTACCCCTACAAAACCAATGTTTCATCAAGATATGAAATGTGAGCAACAAGAAATATAACTTGCAAAGTCTATAGAACTTGCACTTGTAAATGAAATGCTCAACTAGAATTGGACAATGACATCAAATAACCATGAGCAAGTGGATTTTAAAATGACAAGTACAAGAAATATGTAACAATATTGCAAGTAAAATGGAAAATGCTTACAAAACCACTTGATAACATGATGTTAAAATTTGACTAAGTGAAATGTAATTATCTTGGTTAATTTTAAATGCCTAATCTAAGGTGAGAAATTCTCCTTTTAAATTCTTACCAAAGGGTAAAGATTAGGGTGACTTGCAAAGAAAATGGGCTGAGGAGGCACTAGTCCGTCGTTAACGATACCCTTTCCAAAGTCCTTACAAATCCCACGTGTCTCCCTTCCTACAAGGGGACAAAGGCACTGCATAACTGCAGGGTCACTTGGTTGGAACCTTACTCCATACCAGATTGAAGAAAAATCAGGGAATTTTTTGTCCTAAAAGTGTCTATACAACAAGCTTATGGTTGGGGGTAATTTTTAGAGATGCAAGAATGCTTAGTGAAATGAGATGCTTCCAAAGAAAAGTGTTGATAACAATATTTCCAAATAAATTGAAATGAACTATTGAAATAGTGCTTAAAAGAATATGTACTAACAACCTCAATGGAAAAAATGAATGGAAGTTAGCTCAATTCCTTTAAAACATCAACTCATAAGCTTTGAAATGAATATTGCATGAGATCATAAGCTTCACAAGTTGTTAGTGAATTAAATGAGCTAAGTATTAAATTTGCAATTTGCTTCAAGTAAATGAAAATGCTTCAAAAAGAAATATCAATGGTATCTAAGCATAAATTGATATATAAAGGAAATAGTGAAGCATAAGCATATGAAACAAATGCCAATTAAAGGAAATTAGATCAAAGTTCCCAAGGAAATGTAAAGTGATTGCTTATTGTGTGTTGTCGCTCAAATAAAATGAGTTGCTCCAAAAGATTGCAAATGTTGTAAATCAAGCAACTACAAAAATTAATTACACAATACAAAAGACTAGCAAATGAAATGACAAGTTTGATTGCAAAGTTAAGAGAATGTGAGTGCTATGTGTGGAAATTATGAGTTAAACCATGCACCAATTAGATTGGATCAGCAAACAAAAAATGCATGCATGTAATTAGAAACTAAGCTAAAGAGATTAATCCACCCCAAGAACAAGTCCTCCCTCTAAATGAGGAGGTGGGATACCATAGGAGAATTTCCCAAGCTCCCTCAAGAAAATTAGTCTTTTTAGTATGGTGTTACAACGAGGAAAGGCCTCTTAAAGGCCTCAAATGAAACCAAGGGGAGTCTTTACAAAGGCTGCTACTTATGAGCACTAGATCTCCTCCTTAGAAAATCAAACCAATATCAAAATGGAAGGTACCAAGATAGGTTTTCAAATTTGACATATTAGAGGACTGCTTTGCATGAATAAATCAGCCACCAAGGATTACAAATCAGCCCTAGAGGAAGGGAGGCTGAGCCTCTTTCAGCACTCGGTTTTGTAGGAGACTATTGCTGTCAATCCCACACTAAAAGGTCCTGCAAAGAAAGTCTGTTAGTAGTTTCAAAATCTGCCCCAAGAGGTGATGTTAGTCCTGTTAAATTTCTGTCGCAAGGCTGCTAGAAAAATATGCAAACAAAAAGTTAGTAACTTCAAGTGCCTCCTCTCTCAAACCTGCCACCAAAATGAGTTGACAAATCTGCAAACAGCAGAGCTGCAAAACATATCCAAAATCAGTTGAAAAGCATGAGAGAGTGTTAATTTTAGGTATGTTCTATGCTGAGAGCAATTTACTTCAATTTTTCACATTAACTCAATATCAATTCCAGATTAGCAATCATATTTAACATGATAGTAAAATGCAGATAGAACATAAACATAAATCACAAAAGACAAGCCAAGACAAGAGGACACAAGATGTGGCGCCAGCCAGGGACAAACCCCAATGTGGGGAAACCCTTGATCAATTCTTGTTATATTTTTCAATAGTTCAGCAGAGAGAGATAGAGATAGTACATATACATCAAAAGTCAACATTTTGACTTGTCATAATAAGAGTAGAGATCTTCACTAAGAAGATGAACACATGAGGTAGCTGATCTGAACTCAGGTGAAGGCATACTGCTTCAATTGATCCTCCAAGGTGACTCCATCACTATGTTGTACCTCACTGTGCTGCACCCAATCATCATGTTGGACCTCATTTGTATGTTGCACTCATCATACTGCTGCACCTTATCATCATGCTGCACCACATTATTATGCTGCACTCATCATATTGCTGCACCATATCATCATGCTGCACCTCACTGTGCTGCATCATCATGCTTCACCTCACTGCCCATCACGCTGCATCTGATTGCAGCATTCATCATCACAGTGCTGCACTTTGTTACACTTGTGCTGCACACATCATGCTATGCTACACTTCATTGCTATGCCCATCATCATGCGGCAACATTCAACATCAAGTTGCACCTTATTACAATGCTGTCACATCTTATCATATCATGCTGTTGCACTACGTTAGTTCACTGTTAGGGGATTCTCTGTTTGCTGCATTGCTGGACGACATTCTAACAACAGATTGGACAACCTTCACAATGTGGTCATGAACTGGTTAGGGCATCAATGACAGTCCTACCAGCCCTCACACATCAGCTGCAACATCCCTCCTAAGGCTACGGTCACCCTTCTCTAGCACTCCTAAGCCCCACGTTGGCTTGTCATACCCCAACAGCCACAACCAGGCCTTACGCCCTCCTTGTTGGCCTTAACGTAGACTTGTAGGTGTATAAGGGACTGCGGATTTCTACATCAAGCCTATCTCTTGCCGCGGTAGCCCTTTCCAAGGGTTCTAACCCCATGAAACAACTCCTCCTACCTTTGGCTCTCAAGAACATCCTGCGCATCCAAGACAACCTCTTGGCCTCCATCAAAGTGACCCAAAAACAAACCATTGCTCCAGCAGTTAACTCGGCCTCTAATGATGAACTCAGGCCTCCTCCACGCTGTCTTATAGCCTCCCTCTCTTGCTACGACTAGGGAAATTTTCGAGCTTTCATTATGACTGTTATTAGGGTTGCTGTAAGATCTTCAAGAGGACCCTTTTTCCTCCACATTTAGGGCTTCTTCTAGATTGGAATAAGGTCTTCACCATGATTGCGTTTAGAGATTCTGCCTTCATCACTGCGAGTTAGTTAGGGCATCATTAGGCCAACGGTCAGGGCTTCTTCATACCAGCGTTTAGCCTTCTCCATGATAGCATAGAGCCTTCTCCATGATAACACTAAGGCTTCTTCCATGGCTGCATTAGGTTTCTCCATTAGGGCAGCATTGTCTCTTAGGATCTCTCCTTCCACCAAAACCCAAAGACAAGTGGAGAGGAAGAGATCACAAGAAGAGTGTGTACAAATGACTCGCAAGCAATTTGGTTGCTGGTCGACCTTGACGAATTGTCCCATAACACAAATAAATTCATATCTCCATGAATACTTATCGGAATTGGATGATCTTTAGATCAATCCTACACCTCTTGACGAGAGGAATCCAAGAAAAATATTCGCTGCCATGAATAAGTAGACCCACATGTAGTTTGGCCCTAGTTGCCAATTTTAACAGAGAGAGAGAGAGGGAAAAACAATCTACAAATAATGTACAAACTGCTAGACCAAGGCAAGTGAGTAGAACTCTCCTCCTTGTCTAGGTAATCAACATGATCTCAATAGCAACGTAAGATCAATGTGAGCACAAGAATTTAAAGTAAATCATTTTAAATGAATCTATCTTGAAAGATTAGTCAAGGCCAAAAATCCCTGCAAAACAAATCGAAATGAATGAAGTCTTGAGAATCTACAAAAGTGGGTTCTCCTTTGAGCATGTTCAAAAGTGGGATGGTTCCTCCAAGAAGTTCCCCTCACGTTTGAAAGCTTGATCCAAAAATGTCTTTTACACAACTTCACACAATCATATTAGATCCATATAGCTTTAACAACATACAATGATGAGAAAATTTTAGAGATTTATTGGAAAATCAACTAAAGTGTTCTCTACCTAGAGCAAGTTTATAAACCTCATGCCAATGTAATATAGCTCTACATCAACATAACTCTAAAAGCATAATGGAAAGAATATAATAACAACATGAGTAGAAGAATTAAAGCAAATGATCAAGATATTACCATACTCAAGGAGAAAAACACCTCGAATGTAACCCAAAGTCTTTATTGCACTAAGAAATAGAAGAGCAAAGCTTTTGCAAGCAAAAGAGCTCGTATCAAGTGTACATAATGAGAACCAAAGGCTCATATAAATAAGAAAATGGGAGATGATCCGAAGGTGGAGTGGTGACAATCCCAAGGAGATCCCTCATGCAAATCGAATCTCCCAAAGGCAACTCGAATTTTCCTTGAGGCTCCACACTATCCATGATGAGGGACTCAAACTAGGAGAAGAGGGACATGTGGAGATGGAGTGGAGTGGTAGGAGACCACTTCTCCACCTCATCTCATGTGAACTCAACACAACTCCAACCAAACTCTTTACTCGTCATTGGAACTCGTCCTTGATTATTGGCTTTGGTGGAGTCCACATCATTTGTTAACTTGACTTTGACATCTTGATACGTTTCCATCTCATTTCCACATCATTTTGTCATGTGTGGATATTTATTTTCTCCCATTTATTTATTTGTTGGCTAATTTATTGCCACATGTTCCCCTAGACTTAGGAAAAGTGGGTTTTGGGGGTTTATAATTTATGTTTTGCCCCTCAAAGAGTGTCTTTGTAGAAATTTGAGGAGAGGTCCAATTTTGACCACCCATACCCCATACAAATTCTCTAGACATCACTTATTACAATTTACATAGAAAATTTATTAAAATTCCAGTCTCCCAGGAAATTTTAAAAATTAAAAATTGATTCTTAGTCCTAATCAAATTCCGTGAAATTTTACGAGTGATCTAACATGGTAATATACGTTAACTCCAGACACAAGGACTCACTCAAGGCCTTGCCATCAAGCTGCCCTCTAACTTTGGGGTTATATCTGGGAGAAAAAAACTCAATTAATTATTATGCGCTGAAAAGCATAAATAATTAACCAAGTAAGAAAAACTCCCCAAAGTGAATTCACTTGATGACAAAGTCCTATGCTACCTAGGCCTATTACATAACTCTATTTCATCATGATAGCATCACTTTACAACATCCCTGCAAGGCTTGCAAAATCTGAGTACAATAAAGAAGAAGATGAGAAGAAGAAGAAAGAGCTTAAAAGCTCTGATGATATCTGAACTCTGCAGGTACAAGAATCTTCTGACATATCCTTAGGCATGGAGTCTTCAAGTGTACTTCAATGGTCAACAATACTTGTGGAGTGGGTACCCTCAAGGCCTGGGCTATTGAACCAGCTGACAAAAACAACATGAATTCTAGTGTGTTAAATTTAGATAACAATGGTATGTTCTATGCTTAACACAATTACTTCAATGTTCCTTTAGCAACCCAATGCCAATTTCCAGTAGCAACCACATTAACCAATAATCACGTTGACAATAAAAGTAGATAGAACATGAAACAATATGCAAAAGACAAGCCAAGACAAGAGAACGCCAGATTTGGCAGATCCCAGGGGAATACCCCAAGATGGGGCAAACCCTTTGATCAAATCTTCTTATTATTATAGCAAATGTTCAACAGAGAGAGAGTACGAATACAAGAGTCAAAGTCAAAATTAACTTGACATATCACTGTTAAAACAACCCTGTCAAATTTGCAATTTTCTTTGGTAGTCAAGACTCAATAACCCTAACCAAAAAGTCAACGATGGTCAAAGCAACAATAGAATGTCCTCAAAACAACTCGGTCTTCCCTAGTCAAACTCAACTTGGTGAGGAGGTCAAAGTCAGCCCAAAACAATGACAATGTCAATAGTCAAACTTGGTCAAACTGCTAACCTGAAATATGCGATTAACCTGCAATTTTGGTCTGCAGTCAAAGTGCTTAGAATACCTTGGCTTCTTTGCCAAAAGATGCAGCCTGCCCAAACAGATAGTCTCCTAAAAAATCGAAGTCAAACACTCCTTGGAAGGTCAAAGTCAACGCTAGTCAAACTACAGTCAACTCATTAATTTCAGCCCTGTAATTTAGCTCTAAAATTCGTCCTCCTTGTGCAACGCACGTGAGAGAAAGGAAGAGCCTAATAGTTGTACGAACCAATGAGAGAAGGAGAGAGAAGAATATGAGTGTTGATGATGATGCCAAATGAGGTGAGAGGTCACTTATACAAGTTGTTGAGGGTGAAGAGTCACATCCATTGGGCTTTCTGAGCCTACATGATGATGTGGCCGACTTGAACAATTTGCACATGTGGGCATAAATACAAAATCACACTTATGTTTGTCCAAATGAGATGATCTTTATATCAATTTTTGTCCTCTCAAAAAGAGGAATTTAATGCAATGATCATCTCCATCAATTGAGTTGTCCCAAAGTGGAATTTGGCCTTAGTTTCCAATTTTAACATTCCCTATCAACTAGGGAGAATTCCACCTACCAATCGATCATCATGCCATCTTGTCGTCATGTACCACCTCTGTGTCTCATCTCATCTTTGCTCTGTTGAGCACTGATATGAATAATGAAGAAGAATCGATTTAGAGTGAGTCACAATACCTTACCACTCCACTGACAAATGTCAGTCTTGATCCCAGATCTAGTTGTTGAACACCATGCATCCTAGACATAGGGAGTACGACAGTACATGATGCATCCATCGGTAGTGCTATGGTCCCTATCCACGTTTCCCAACTCATTGGCCAGATGAGAGGTACTTCCTATGGGCCCCAGACTACATGGGTAGGATGTATGCTGGGGCATCAATAGGAGAAGGTGAACCACTCATCCTGCTCATATGCCATAGGAGAAGGTGAACCACTCATCCTATGCATATGTCAATTGTAGGGGAAGGTGAACCACTCATCCTACACACAGTAAACCATCATCGGTTATCACAGGGAAATGTGAACCACTTACCTTGTACACAACGCACCAATAGGGATATGGTCGCTTATAGCACCAAGAAGTACTCCAAGCCCCCAGAAGCTCCCAAAGCTCAGCGTCCAACTCAAGCGGGACCCTCATAAGAGGGTCTTTCCACGACTCCAAATCTCTCTTGGAAGCCTAAGAATTTGACCTTCCCTAAGGGTTTCGTGAGGATGTCTACGACCTGTTCATCAGTGCTGATGTGTTGGAGCCTTATTACTCCCCGTTGTAACATATCTCGGATAAAGTGGTACCTGATATCAATGTACTTGGAGCGGTCCTGGAACACGGGATTCTCTGAAAGGTGAATTCCACTTTGGTTGTCGCAAAAGATCATAGTGGTATCCAACACGTGTTTGAATAGTTCACTAAAGAGCTTTCTCAATCAAACAACTTCACACCAGGCCATACAAGCTGTAATGTATTCGACCTCGGTGGTGCTTAGAGCAACTGATTTCTGCTTCCCGCTCATCCAAGAAATTGAAGCAGACTCTAATGAGAAGTAACATCTAGATGTGCTCTTACAATCCACCACACTGCCAGACCGGTTAACATCAATATATCCATGTAGCCTCAAATTCTCGACAGTGTATCTCTGTCTATAGTTGATTGTGCAACGAAGATATCTCAAGAGATTCTTAGTAGCAATCCAGCATATGTGATGAGGCTCGACCATAAATTGACTCAATGTATTTACAACGAAGCATATGTTAGGATGAGAGTTTACCAAAAACATCAAGGCCCCCACAAGTTGTCTATATGTGGAAGGGTTTGCCAATTTGGGCGCAACAACACTTCCACATAGCTTCTTGAAGTTGAGTTCCATTGGAGTAGACACAGACTTGCAATCCACCATACCACATTGTTGGAAAATCAATGCAAATAGATTAGGGTTTGATTCTCCTTACTTGATAATTACTTGTGAGTTATGTTGGCCTCATTTACTTTATTATCTTATCATTCATCAAGCAATTACCATATTATGTGTGTATGAAGATAACAAAACAAGAGACACAAGATGTAGGCACTATGCCAGGGAAAAACCCCCCTCGAGGTGAAAACCCAGTAAAAAATTTCTCTTCCTTTCAATAGTATTATTTGAGACTCTTTACCCTAGACAAAGACCAAACCTTCCCTCCACACCAAGTCAGCCTCCCAGATATTTGACCTCTTTCTAGCAGTACTTCCTTCCTAGCAACTTTGACTATGCAACAACTTTAGGCATCAAACAACAACAAAACTTGGAAGACTTCTATCTCCCAAACTAGGGCACGAAACAGAGAGAGAGAGGCACCAAAAGTTCGATTTTCATCTTCTCCTTAGACTCCACCGAACTCACACTTCCTTTTACTTCTTTAGACCCACTTCGCACTTATCCAACTTCCCTAGAGATATCGAACTTGCTTGAGATAAGATGCTCCAAATGAATTTGACTTGCTTCTATTTATAGGTTTCAAGTGAGGTCGAATTAGTGTCCTTAGGCTGACTTGATCTCTTCTAGGCCGAGTTGATGTGGAGGATACATAAATTATATTTGACTCAATAGTAAACCTTTTTACATGATTCAAAAGCCCAAGAAGGGTCTCTTTGTCTAACTCTATAAACTCAATATTAATTTTTGGAGTCCACAATGGGGACTTTGACTAATATAATGATGACCCAAGCATGAAACCGATGCTTTAATAAGTCATTGATACAATAATAAAAATTCTTTTCTTTATTCTTTTGACAAGTACATTTCATGATGACTCAAAATACATTAATTGTTAAGTTTAGGTATGTTCTATGCTAGAGCAATTTATTTAAATTTTCACAATTAGCAATCACATCAGCATTATGATAAACTGCAGATAGAACATAAATATAAAACGCAGAATACAAGCCAAGACAAGAGGACACAAGATGTGGCGCGAGCCAGGGACAAACCCCACAATGTGTGGGGAAACCCTTTGATCAAATCTTCTTTTATCTTCAAAGTTCAGCAGAGAAAGAGAGAGAGAGTATATTTACAGCAGAAGTCAACACTTGACTTATCTAGATCTAGCATAGATCATTTCGTATAATGATGAGCTCAGTTGAAGACATTCTGCTTCAACTGATTCTCAAGGTGACTCCTTCACCTATCATCATGCTGCATCTCGTCCATTTGCTGCACCTTACTGTGTACTACACCATGTTGCACTAATCATGATTATTATCATGCTGCCCATGTCCATGATCTTATCATGCTACCCTTCATGTCCATGATCTCATCCATCATCATCATCAAGCTGCTCATGATTACATTCATCATGATGTTGTTCATGCTCCCTGCATCATCGTGCTTCCCATGCACATCATACATCATGCTGCTTATATATCATGCTGCCCAGATGTTGCCCATATAACAATTTATATGTTTTCAACTGCGAGTATATATGTCCATTTTGTCAACTACATACATTTGCTGCGTATGACAATTTATATGCATTCTGGACCAGCGTATATATTACTATCCAGCGTTTATGTTATAGCCCAATGATCAGCATTTACATTCATCATAAATATGACTACGTTCATAATGACTATGACCCGTATATCTCTGCGTTCCATATAATTGCGTCCATATTGAATGTGACCCGTATCTCTGCATTCTATTCATCATAATTATAACACTGCATATTTTATATATCAGCGGGTTCTATGACTAGGTTCCTAACTGGGGCTCTTGACAGCGGTTACACATGAACAGTGTGCATATCAGGCCGTAGTTTCAAGCTTTGACTGTGGCTCTTGATTGTAGTCATAGTGTGTCAAGATATTTCAGGAAACCATGACTGCGTGTGCAATCAGCTACCTTTTATGACTGCGTTGGATAAGGTGTCCAGGCTATGCGTATTACATCATATGGAAACCTGCGTGAACAGTTCTCCTTTTTGTCTGCGTATATATATATAGAATATATATATATAATATATATATATAATAAATATATATATATATATATCTGTTGCTGTGTCATGGATTGCGTGTTATGATTGTGGCTCTTCAAGAGCAGATTCCCACGTTGACTGTGGCTTAGGGTATTTCCTGCGGTTCCATATATAAACTGTGTATATATGTTTCCCGGAGCAGAACAACGTATGAGAAGACTTGTGAACAACGTACAAGAAGTCAACGTGTGAGATAGCTTCACTGTGATCCACTGCGTTGAGATGCCTTTATGACTGCAGCTGGGTCTCCATAATTGCGTACAAGGTCTCTGCGTGCATCCTCATAAGCCTGCAGCTGTGGCTAGGGCATTATAGCAGTTAGGGCATCATCTAGGCCAACATATTCTTTTGGTTTTCTCCTTCTCCAAAAACCCAAGACATGGAGAGGAGATCACCTTAAGAATGTGTATAAATGATATCAAATCCTCATCTATTTATACCAAAATGAGGATGATGAATAGACACGTCGGTTGGGCTTCTAGAGCCTACATAAGAGCTGGTCGGCTTGATAAT
>APFE031252991.1:0-30077 GCA_000404065.3 Pinus taeda | reverse complement strand
TATTTTCTACACTAACCTATTTTGATTTGAAAAATGAATATGGCTACGTATATGAGTACTTCCAGTGAAGCCATTTTCGAAGTAAGGCTTCACGTATGCACATACCCAAATTTGAAAAATGCATGTTAATGGATATTAGGGTATGAAAAGCCAACTTCCCTTCAAAAAATGGTATCAAAAATTGTTGAAGCATAGAGTGATGTTGCAAACAAATGATGGAGTGAAACCAATCTTCAATATATCCTTTACTTTCTTGATTTCACATAGCCATCATATCATGAAGTTCTTCAGCTTTTAAAATAGCTTGTTGATGCATAGTAAAAGAAACATCATTTTCTTCCATAGCTTCTACAATTTTTGCATTTGAAACATTCTGAATCTCATTGTAGGTTTTCTCTAATAACACATGTGAGATAGAATGGGTGGCAAGGGTGGGTAAATTTGGCAGTTCAACATTGTAAGTATGTTGTACTAGTTTATTATGGTGAGGGTGTGGAATTAGTTGAGCAGGGAAATGTGTAAGGAATGGAGTATTTTGATGATGTGGTTGATTGGGTTGTGTGAATGGTTTTGATGGGCAAGCAAGATATTGTGGAAGAGTTGGTGGAGAATATGGAGAATGTGCTTGTGCTACAAGATGAGGGAGAGTAGTCATGCAATCATAAGGTGAACCATGCCAAGCTTGTAGAAAAAATTGTTGGTGGTTATATTGAGATTGACATGGTTGCCTTAACACATTAGTATTCCATAATGGATTATGCAAGTAAGAAAGTGGAGAGGAAGTGTTTTGAACCATACCTGTAGGCCATGATTTCCATGGGTTTGACCTTGTTGCAGCTTCCTTACCTCTTTGATATGGTACTTCCATCCTGGATAAGGAAGAGTGAGTATCTATGGGATGCTCCTTTTGGTCATGAGTGAAAAACACTTCATCAAATTCTTGATTTTTATAAACTTGCAAAACAGCAATTTTACATTTAGAGAGCTAACAAAATCAACTTTAAAATTTTCAAATAAAACCTTCATTTCAGCTCTTATGTCTCCTATTCTTGTAGCAGATTTGGAAAAGAAAGAACAAACATCTCTAAAATTCTTACCAGCTTTGCAGATTCCTCTTGAATACCTTATGCACAACTCACAAACATCATCATATGATAACTGAAAAACATCACCTTTTCCTATCTGATTTAAGAGTTCTAAAACTTTATCTTTGATTCCTTTAAGAATGAATGTTTTTAAGATCTCTTTCTCCAAATGCTTATATTTTGATTTTTGAAGGTTGAATTGAAATCGATCTACATAGTCCTCCAAACTTTCATCTTCCCCTTGTATCATACCGAAAATATCTTCATTGGATTTGCAATAGTCTTGGTACTTATTCAAGAATATGTTCTTCATGTACTCCCATGATTGGATGCAATTCCCACCTAGGCTCATGAACCATCGGAGAGCTGCTCCTTTTAGAGTAAGAAGAAACACTTTCAATCTTTGATCATTAGTACAATAATCATATCCTCTACAAATTATTTCGAACTCAAATAATAATGTATCTGGATCTTCATTTGCTAAACCATGAAAATTTGGTAAAGATGGGGGAATTATGTGCATTTGTGTCACTCCTCCTAGATCTTTGATAGGAAATTCAAAAGTAGAAACGTGAGCCATTTCTTACCATAGTATAAGATGTTTTTCATGTGTTTCTTCGAGGCTCCTTCAAGTGTTCCTGTCAATTGGTTAATGAAATGGGTGGTGCTTACATCACCACTTGCATGAGATCATGTAATTCATTTTTTAAAAATTTCTATCTTTTTCCTAATCATTCACAGAAAAATTCAAACATCTATTTCTACCCTAGGTTCTTTAACAATCCTGCTGGAAAGCAGACGGGGGAGCAGGGCTTTTACATGCTCCGTACGCAGGTTCTTACCTTCCGTTTTTAAGATCCAACTCTTCCCTAGCAGGCACTCATCATATTCACACTACTCTTTAGAAATGGCTACACTCTCCCCGGCAACGGCGCCAAAATGTGGAGCGATAAAAAGGGTCTTTTTAAACTCCTAATTACCTCACATTAATTGTCAACGGAGGGATGACTTTTTATTTCAAGAGTGTACTCAGTCTGAGGCGGCTATTTACTCAAGAGTAATGTTTAGTAGTACAACATTCAGAGAATACAAGGGTAGACGGATGCTAAACTATGACTAAATTACTTCAAAAGGATAAAATCACACAAGGCAGCTTATCAGTCAAGGGTGCGGAAGCGATAACCCATCCCTCTAGAAACTGATGGAAAGGAAATTAGAGCATGGACCATAGGTCTGGGAGCTAGGCAGCGACTGCTAAGGCTCACTACAGCCTTAGACCTTCTCTCACACCAAAGCAGCAAATGCAAATAAATGGAATGACAGAAAGTAAAATAGAACAGCAAATAGGAAATGGAACAGCAAGTCTAAAATGGAATGGCCGTAAATGGAACAGCAAGTCTAAAATGGAATTGAATAGCAAAACTAAGTAATTAGAAAGACACAACAAACTATAAATGTAATTGAATCAACAACATTAATCCAGCAACATGAAAATTAATCGCAGTTATTGAAGCAATTACAATCGCAGTTATATTTGAATAGTAACTTAATTGAACAGCCATGGCAATTATAAATGAGCAGCAATTAAATGGACCACAATTCTTAATTAGGCAGCGCAGTATTAGATCAGAATTATCAGCAGTACATTTCAAGTTATAATTAATAATTCTATCACTCACTCCATCCAATTATGATTTCAATATCACAAAGCAATTATGTGAAATGTTCATAAACAAAAGATTGCTAAACAAAACAATTTGAAGAAATGAAAAAGAAATCAAACCATCACACGGAAGCAATTGTAAAGATATGATACACAACAGCAGCGTACTCCACCAGAGGCTGGGCCCTTAGCCGCCAGCAGATGCTGCTGGGCTACTTCAGATGAAAAGAATGTACAAAAACCCTTTTATTTATTCGTCCTCAAATTGTGAAATCATTACAACAGCAAAAGATTTGACAATTACAATGGCAATGCAACAATCCCTATCCTATCATGAATAATCCATCATCATTCTTGAATCTCCAATTTTGAATCCTCAATTCTCCATCCCCATAGTCATCCTGAAGCCCTCCCCATCTCTGATCTCTGTTTTCATTTAAATAGAGAGATCAGAGAGAAGTTACAATAAAGATAAGTACAACATGATTTATTTTACAAAATTGGATTGATTCTAACTAGTTGATCAACAAGAAAATATATTTCCTTTCATCTCTCAACAAGAGCAAGAAGAATTTGGCTTTGCAGCTGAGATTTGGAGGACGATCGCAACAACAAATCTCAGAAAATCGTGATCAAGGAACCCTGTGTTTCTCTTAGTACAAGCCGAATTTGGGAAAACCATTCTTTCGTAAAGTTAATTGGGTCCGTTCTGGACAAAACCCATGTTCCCTGTTTTCCAAATTCTTCTTCATTTGCTCAGAATCTCAACCGCAAAAATGTCACTCCTTATTCCAGCGAATTTCTCAGTTGGCAGGTTTAATGGTCAAATCTTCAATCTAGAAATTATCTTGGAGGTTAAAAATGGTAAATAATGTTACAACTAATTTATTGAAACTATCATTGATAAAATCATTCATAATCATCAATTTATTAGAAATAAAGGAGAATAAATAATATTCATCCATAAGAGCATAAATCATTTATAAAATGGATTTAAATGATAAATTATAACAAATGATATAATATAGAAGAGTAAAAATGGATGAAATAAGTGCTACAAAGTGGTCGTATTCATGGCCCAACATTAATATGGATGAACTCACAACCATTTATAAATGGTTGGTCTTCACGGTTAAAAGATTTGTCTTTTTCCTGTAACATGAAATAGTAAAATTTCAATTAATTTGTACATAAATGAATTTTTTAACATTAATCAAACATACATTTTTAAGGTCTTACCATGTAAGCTGCATCCTTGAGTTTGTTTTTCCCTTGAAGCTTAACAATAGCATTGCCAATTGTGTGTCTGAATGAAATGTCACAAATCTCGATAACGGTGATGATGTGACTTCTGCAAACACTGAAACCGTTTTACTAAGAACTTGATAAATATAATGGTCAATATCATAGTCAATGTTTGGGATATTGAAACCATGGGGAACATCTGCAATAACTAGAGAATAATCCCTTTTAGGTATGAGTTTAGAAATGTCTTAGGAGTCGCCTTGTATTACTTGATATCTAATAATGTCAAGCCCATTCCAAATGAAATGAGTTATATTTAGATCAAGTTCAACATTTTTAAAATGTTGCTTCTTCAGTGTTTCAATCTTAATTTTTTCAATAAAGGTTCTAAAACTATTTGGTGCTCCATTTGCATCCTTCCTCATCTTTAATAAAATTAAAAATATATGCATAAGTTATAAAATAAAAATAGTATACAGATGAAAAAAATAAATGTATAAATCAACACAAATTTTTAAATGCAAGATAAAAATATTTTAGTGTTGATGTAGAACTAGAATTTGGATAGTTGCATACAACATCATCCCAACTATATTCATTCAACAATTTAACCATTTGTTCTTGCATTTTCATTTAAACTTTGTGACTGAATGGATAAAGTAAAAAAAGTTAATATAATGATATGTATAACAAATACTACCAAGAACAATATGTTATATTAAAAACAAAATTATAATCTAGAAATAAGTAAAAATAATTCAACAAACTTACTTTTGGAATTCTTCAAACATTTCCTCCAATGATAATTCCCTTGACCTCACACGACATAATAATGCTTTGACAAGTTTTTCATCCTTCAGTCCTTGCATTGCTCTCCAAGGTGTGATAGTCATATCTTTTGGAAGCTGCTTCATTTCAGGTCGTGATTTACTATTTCTACATATCAATGGTTTAGACATTTTGACCATTTGGTTTTTAATGCAAATGTTCTCCCACATGCTAAAAATCTCATTAATCAATTCCCATATCTCTCCATTTCTAAATGTCAACTAGAAAATGTTATCAATACCTCTAAATATATGAGTATTTACTATGTCGCCTTTTGAATTGATTTTCTCCTCAGTTTGATAGCCTATTTCCATACAACATTCCTTTCAGAAATCTACAGTAACATTTATCTTATCCCCACCACATTTTTCTTCAAATTCACAATGAATAAATATAACCATTTGGATGAAATCATAGAATTCTTATATTCATTATCTGAATTATGATCCCATGGAAATAACTTTGGTTCTGTATTTGATAGAACAACATAAATAATACATTTCATTATTTCAAAACATGGGTTATTGGGATATTCCTCCATCGATTTGCTTTGAGCTTCTATAGAATGGTTCCCCCCAAGAACATAATAATTGTATTTAAAACATTTTGACTTATCAAATGCTTCTTTGTTGGGAACTTGAACTAGATCAACAAGAAGCACTTAATTAACCACATGAGCATATGGATTGTACCTCATCAATGTCTTCAAGTTGTGAACATGCAGGTGGTGTGGCTTTTTGATTTGATATTTACATTGTCCTTCACTCACCTTATAGATTTGTCTAACATTAAACTGAAATGTACGACCACCCTCGATTAAGTTTCTCTTTGCCATGTTCTATCGAATGGCATTTTGTTTTGTTTTACTAATTCCATCCTCTAAATTAGCTCCTGGTGTAATGATTTCCCTGCTTTATTTTGAAGTTTCACTATGATCTTCACTATTGGTAATGACTACTTGAGAATGTTCAACTTTACTTTTATTCCTCCTAATATTCTCATCATTAACTAGAACAGAGACATTCTTGGGCATTGTTACCTTTTGTATTTTATGGCTCTTCTCCTTTCTAACATCAGTTCCAATGTCATCTTCAATAATGGAAACATATTCTTCGATGCCAGTTTCAACTTCCTCATATTCAAAAGTAACATGTCTACCTTTACTAGATTTATCCACTAAAGGCATTTTTTTTATCCTTTGAATGTAGTTTTGTAGCATCATGAATTACTAATTTTTGCTTGTTTTCCATATCTTCTTCTAACCCTAAGTAGAAACTACTGACAACATTCATAATATATTTCTCTATGAAATGAATTCCTCACAACATAATTGAAAGACTTTCAACAAAATTCTTTCAAACAAAATATAATATGTCAATAAAAACTAAGTTATAAAAAGATAATGAGACAATTACAATAATGCAAAACACAAATATAAAGAACAATACTTACAATATCTTGTGCAATCTCATTTAAGATTTGTTTAGACTACTTTTTAGACACCTCTCTTGTTTCATACAATGAATATGATAACTGATATTTAATCTTATCATTTGACTTGGGTGGTTTTGTAAGTATATAAACAACTTAAGTGTCTGGTACCAAACACATGTCTATGACCTTTCCCAGCACCTCATAAATTCCACTATCATTAGGGATATCAACATATAAATATATCGTCACATCTTCGCCTTCCCTTTCTTTCACATACTATAAATTTTCTAAAAGTCTCACTTCTTTTTATTTCTTCCAGTATAAAATGGTCTTTTTATCATTTGAGGCACTTGATAGATTTGTAGCTACCAAATCAGGTTTGGTTCATTCAATAGTGCTTTTTGAGGATACACCTTTAATTTTAGTATTATTTGGTCCAAAAAGATCCACATAAATCTTCTTTGATGCCATTTTCTTACAAAAAAAATACACATATATATAAATCAATAAATTACAAAAAAATAATAGCTTAAATTTAAAAGAAAAACAATAAATGATAAATAATTTTGTAAGACATAACCATTTAAAGAAAAAAAATTAAAATTAAAAATTAAAAAATGTAGCCCCGCCACCCTACTTGGCAGCCTCAACCATGCAAGCGCCTTCCACCCACCCTGGTGCCCAAAACTACCGGGTCTGGGCCATTGGGCCGTCGGTGTGGGCGGGAGCTGGGCCCGATACCCCCCCCCACCCCCAAACCCCTATCCACCCCTCCAACCATTGACCATCGAGATGGGGCGGGGTCATAGGCGGCCAGCCCCCTACCCCGCCCCCATGGGCCCATTGGGCCGCCAATGAGCATGATCAAGATCACCTCGCCCACTATGAACATAGTGGGTAAATCTGTCTCATCTAAATTTTTAATATCTAAAAAAATAAAAATCATTAAACCTATTGAATTTTAAAACTTGCACACAACAAAAGAGAAACTAACTTGTCAAATGTGATAATCCTTTGTTGAATTTGTTGTTGATAGCAATGTAACTGCTTCACAAATTCACTCCAAGTCTTTTAACCAACCTCAAAAAACCTTGATGTGATGTGAGGAATAGTGATAATGTAATTTATGTTATAGCATAAATTACAAAATTGTTTTACCACATGGTTAATGTTAGACTAATTTGGTTTTATAAAAAAATTAACATGTAAATTTTGTTATGGCGATATAGGGAACTATGATAAAACGAACATTACAGAATTGTTTTATTGCACAATGAATGTGGGAGTAATTTGTTTTTATAAATACTTTAACATATAATTATTGTTATGGCGATATAGAAAATTATGATAAAGAGAACATTATGGAATTGTTTTATGGCACGATGAATGTGGGATTAATTTGTTTTAGAAGATATAATAAAAAAAAACATTCAATTGTCTAGTAAATATTATATAGTTTAAGTAAAAAATTAATTTACATAAAAGATTTAGTTTGCAATTTTAATTTAAATATTTAGTTTAAAATATTTATTTCATAATAAAATTTTAGTTAAATTTTTTCAATAAATTGTAGAAGAAATTATGGAGGAAAATACATAAAACAAATTTTTTGGAGGGAAACTTCCTTTCTTTAAGCTATATATTATCATTAGGAGAGAGTTCATTTGTATCATTCAACCTCTTCTGTTTGAAAGGCATGGATTCTTCTGATAGTGAAGTTTCACTGTGTGAAGCATCAACATCTTCATCACGTAACAATTATATTCATATTGATGAATATAACAAAAATTCTTCCACTATGATTATAGAGTCAAATATTCCACTTAGTCATAATTCTAAGGACTATGAGAGAAGCACTGATGAAATACAAGATGAATAATTTCAAATAAATAAAGAGTCACAGTTTCCACTTAGTCCTAATCCTATGGACTATGAGAGCAATAGTGATGAAGAGCATGATGAATATTTTCAAATAAATAAAGAGTCACAGTTTGCACTAAGTCCTAATCATATGGACTATGAGAGCAACAGTAATGAAGAGTATGATGAAGAATTTCAAATGAATAGAATGTCATGGTGTCCATTTAGTCCTAATCCTATGGACTATGAGAGCAGAAGTGATGAAGAGCATGATGAATAATTTCAAATGAATAGAGTGTCATAGTGTCCACTTAGTCCTAATCCTATGGACTATGAGAGAAGAAGTGACGAAGTATATGATGAATAATTTCAAATGAATAGAATGTCACAGTGTCCACTTAGTCCTAATCCTATGGACTATGAGAGCAGCAGTGATGAAGAACATGATGACTCATTTCAAATGAATAGAGTGTCACGATGTTGACTTGGTCCTAATCCTATGGACTATGAGAGCAGTAGTGATGAAGAGCATGATAAAGATTTTCAAATAAATAAAGAGTCGAGGTTTCCACTTGGTCCTAATCCCATGGACTATGAGAGCAGCAGTGATGAAGGTTGGGATGAAGAATTTCCAATAAATCGAGAATCACATTTTCCACCTAGTCCTAATATTAATGACTATGAGAGAAAAGGTAGGATAGGATGAAGCACTTAGTCCTAATCCTATGGAATATGAGAGCAACAGTGACGAAGGGTAGGATGAAGAATTTTCAGTAAGTAAGGAGTCACATTTTCGACGTAGTCCTAATCCTATGGACTATGAGAGCAGCACTAACAATGCACATGATGAAGAATATCCAGTAAACATCGAGTCAAATTTTCCATTTAGTCCTAATACTAAGGACTATGAGAGTAGCACTAAAGAAGGGAAGATGAAGAATATCCTCCAAGTTAGTATTCTAGAAGAATAGATGATCATAGTGAGGATAACATTCCTCATAATGATGATGAAAATTCTTATACAAATGATGATTCAATGATGTAGATGTTGCTAGGAAATATTGTATCAAGGAGTAGGAGCAGACCTTTTTGTATCAATCTAAGATGTTCTATTTATACAAGGGGTAGTGCAGAATATCTAACGAGAAGAAGTTATATCAGCGCTCTCATTTCAAGTGAATGTTGTCAAAAAGATTGCTTAAAACATATGGATTTCAAGTTTGCATTAGAGAAAAGGAAGAGATATTTGTCAATGAATAAAAGCATGCGAAATTCATATTTAGTGGGGTGCATGCAATCTACATTGTCAAGTTATGATTATCATATTAGGTCTTTATTTATCTGTAGAAAGGCTTTAAAACTATTTCATTGAATGTGTAATTTTCGTCTATCAAGAATCCAAGAAAATTTAGGAAATGATCCCACATTTTATTCAGAAGTAAGTCATAAACGACAATTTGGGCCATTATCAAATACTGCAATGTCATGGATGAAAGATTTAATTTCAAAGCATGGAGAGTGTATGCCAAGTAGAGAGACAATACATATTCCAGATAATTTCTCAAGACGAGAAATCTACAACTTATACAAAGAATATGTAGAAGGTGATGAGGGACATGGTCGATTTACTACATTTCAATATATTGTGAAGATATGGAAGAAAGAATTCAACAATGTTTGTATTCCTAAGAAGACAAGGATGGGGATTTGTAGTACATGTGTTTCTCTTAAATAAAAAAGGGATAAGTGTGAAGGGTCAGAAAGAGGTAAGCATTCATAACTTTAAATTTTAAAATTGTATAGTCATCCACTATGAAATCATATTTCTTAATGACTTTCTTTTATGTTATGTAGATTCCATTGTCAAAGCACCTCAAGAGCATTGTAAACAACAAAAAAGTGAAAGGAAAAGTTTGTAAAAGCATCGAAAGAAGTATTATGATAATCCAAATAAATATTTAGATTTGATAGTTGATGGTATGGACCAGAAGAAAACACTTCCACCACATTTTGTTCGCACACCTAAAAATTTACAGTAGGAAAATTTTATTCAGTATCATTTGGTCTGTTGTATGGCCTTCAATGGGAAAATGTTGCCAAG
This sequence comes from Pinus taeda, assembly GCA_000404065.3. Lineage (NCBI taxonomy): Eukaryota > Viridiplantae > Streptophyta > Pinopsida > Pinales > Pinaceae > Pinus > Pinus taeda. The sequence goes on along the minus strand of APFE031252991.1, from coordinate 19,861 downwards.
GGTATACTTCACAACTCAAATATTCATAATGATGCAAATCTGACAATAACCACAATTCATGATGTGATTTCTCATTGGTCTAGTAATCTTCCTAAAGTTTTTTATCTACAATTGGACAACACTTGCCGTGAAAACAAAAATTAGATTGTTTTTGGATATCTAAACATGCTTGTTGAATTGGGAATTTTTCAAAAGGTAAAGGTTGGTTTTCTTCTTATTGGGCACACTCATGACCATATTGATGAGATGTTCATTCGTTTTTTAGTCACATTGAGGAGGAAGGAAGTTGGGATATTGCCATAATTAATTGAATGTATTGAGAAATCATACATACCAGAGCCTACTTTTGATGTGTTGGAAGAAACTATTGACATGCGAAGATTTATTCTAGGATCGAATGGTGAGGAGAAATTCATTGAACAACTTAATGACATTAGCTAAAAACATCAATTTTGTATCAAAAAAATTGATGGGAAAACACTAATATGGGGCAAGAAGGATTGAACTACTGCAGAATGGGCACCGTCATCAGGTTTGGCCTTTTTGAAGTTCATTGTAGATCATCCAATATTTGCATCAAATATATTTTTATTACAGTTAGTTGCTGAAGTTCATAATTCACATAGACAGAGTAGAGATATAATTATTTTGACTTCCTATAAGGAATTAAAAAATGTATTATATATACATATCATTACTTTGATATTGTTGATTCAGTTTGGTGGGAGTATTTTTTCAATAATCAAAGTGATATCATTTCAAGAACAACAAATGAAGATATACCTTTAAAAAATCCATCTATTTGGCCACCAAATGTTTCAAATGAACATGAGGAAAGAAACAGTGTTGAACAACAACAATCTCAAGGTATTATTAAGTCTTTATAGGTATAGGAAAGAGAAATGTATATTGGTTCCAGAAGATCTCATGCACAATGTGAAGCCATGAAAGACCTTTACAGGGGTTTAGTACAGGATATTAAGGAGGGTTACATGATCATAGTGCTAGCAGATGGAGATCCCAATGGCTATCCATTTTGAGTTGCTAATATTATAAAGATCATTACAGAAAATGAAGATGTTGTAGGTTTTGAAGTGCATTGGTATGCCACAAATAGACACCCATTCAATGGTATGTATAAGCTAGAGATGGTAGTTGATAAAAAAAATTGGTGGAAAGAGAAAAATAAAGGGTACAAATATAAATCATTGCCACACAAACCTCTTAAAATTGAAGGATTTCAACACACTTGTTTATGAATTCAATTTGAAAAAGAGAGGAACTCTTCACTTGAAGACAATAGATATTTTGAAGAGGTTGTTACCAGAAGGAACAATGTTGAAATGGGAGTCTGCTGAAACCAGTCATAGATCTAGACGAATTTTGAAACCTGAAATGGTGGGCATGCATGTGGAATCGAGTGGGGCGCTAGATGATGAAAGAGAAGAATATAGAACATCTTCATTTGCATCCAGTCATTCATCTGAAGATGTGAATTTTGATGGTGTGTAAGAAAATATGAGTGCTTTTGAATAATTGTCTAAGATAGTTTACATAACTGACATTTGCATTGTATCTTAAAATAAAAATTTTGATTTCCATATGGTGGTAAATGAATTTATGAGTCATTTTTATGTTTGTTGGATTATATGTTTTAATTATGATGATTTTATTGTTTAGAATATCTATATTGCAACAATAACTTAGAGATATAGTGTGTGTTTCATTCAATCTACAAGTAATGACATTCTTGTCTTGTTGGGGCCTGACCCAGGTTCAGTGTTAGTTACCCAAACAAATCCCTACACTATTGACCCTTTCAGCATCATCCTGTGGAGTTTAGACCAAACTATCACCCGAAATAGTATGGGGGAACATTGGAACCAAGTTTCTGCACCCTGAGATGGTTGTGATGTCGGTTTATTCCTTTTATTCCTACCTTCGCATAGGTCACTTAGTTCTAGGGCTCTATCTACCCAACCCCTTATTCCTCCCTTCGATACCTCCGTGAAATGGTATGAATGGCCTTCACACAGCCCTAGCCCTTGATTCAGATACTTTCGCACTGCTAAGGCAGCGTATTGCTCAAATTGTCAAGTTATCTTAAGAATCTTACTTGTCTTATTAGATACTCATAGTTAGCACCGTGTAATCAAATATTCTTATTTATGTTCAATTATCCAACATAATTACATTCATTTTCATGCCATATAAGAATTATAAAGGAAATTCATACATAAAATGACAAGATGCATTAATCAGAACAAAAACACAAAAATTGTAGAATATTTATCTTTCTTGATATCTTCAAGCGATTATAGATTATATCCGCCCTGCGCACACAACTGCAGGGGTCCACACACTCAGCTATGGACTTCCACCCTATGCCTCTATGCACTCAGCTTCAGAACCTCTACCTACTCTACAACCCAAAACTTAGACTTCTCACTTCAAAACTACAACTCTCTTACATGATATTACATTGATGTCTCCAAAACTACTTAGAGCTTAGCTCTTTTTATACAATCCCATGGTTCGCGGACCATGAGTGGATCTTTTACAACTTACCTTACTTTAAAAAACTAAGAGCGGACAACCCTTTATGACTTATGACACCTTCATGCTTCACGATCACAAAATGTGGAGTCTTTACTAGTTTATTACAAAATTTGACTAGAAAATGGGCTTTTAGCCCTAAAACTGTCATGGGGGGATCTCGCTCCTGACAAGCCCCAAACATAAACATCGTGACTCACCCTCGAGTCACTTAGTAGGCGTATAGATATTTGCATGAATCCCTTCTAGCTCGACTCATATGACCGCAACCTCAGTCGTGCACTGTGCAACTGTCTGCTTTATGTCTTCCATTATCTGCTCAGTCACTGCTCCTGCATTGTTGACTTGAAGCTTTTGTTGCATTGCTTGCAGAGTCACAAGCTTGCCTTCGATAGATCCTATCACTATATAAGCCTCATCCAGCCAGGGCTTCAGTATTGCCTTCAGGACTACTTCCTTGTGTAGCACGGCATCCACATGTTCCTTCAGTTGCTTCACCTCCTATAGCTTGGCTAGTCTTTGTGTCAGTGTGACGGTTTGCACTATGCCCTTAACCTCATCATAGCACTGTTGTAGCTCAGGAACTTCTGTATCTAGCCGTTGTACATTAGATTCCTCTTGTAAGATGGTCACCACCTCAAATGATTGCTCAAATAATTGTGTACAGTTTGCTACTACACTATCCACCGCCGCTATTATGTTTGTGACAGCAGTCACCCATTGTTCCTTCACTTCTTTTGGAGTTAAAGGTTGGACCCTCAACTGTAACACTATAATTTGTAGGTTCAACTCCAACTAAACCCTTTCCATCTTAGTACGAGTGTCGCACACCCCTGTGGCTAGCTTGCAGATGCATACCTCGCTTGACTCCTATAGTATGGCTAATTCTGGGACCATTTTGCATGCCTCCTCAATGACCTGCATAATGTGCTTGCTCTGATTGGTCACCTTGATCTCAGTGGCGATGGTAAAATTTCTCTGTAGGGCCATATTCTCATTGTTGTTCTATTGTTAACTAATCACCTGGAGGGCATAGTGCTCATAGGCCCTCATCTCTACAATTACTCCATCCTACAAGAGGTGGAGCATTTCCAGATTCAACCCTACTCCCTTTAGGGCGCTGACAGTGAGCCTATCAACCTCATTCTCTGTGGTCAGTGCTCCATCAGGAAGCACTATTGTACTTGAGGCCTTCGTGTTGTAGGCTTTAATCCCATACAGAAATTACCTGCATACAAATTCTAAAACATATAAAATAAACAATGCGAGAGCATAACACATAAAACACATATACACAGACATTTTCCCCTAGATCCCAAAACTGGGACTACCAGCTTGATTTTTCATTATGTTCCTTTTAATGTTATAATACATATTTATACATGCTGAAGCATCCAATACCATGGACCGTAAACCATCGCATCCAAAAAACATGTGTGAAAATCATGCACAAAACCATAGGTGGGTCTGCCCAACCTAACATATGGTCCAAAACAAAAATTTTCCAGTGCGCTACCCCGGACCCCATAAAGTGGGGTTACAAGTACCCCTCAAACCCCCTGTGACCTCCCACCCTCTAACCCTCGATTAACTAGGTGGGCTAGTCATGGAAAGAATATAACACAACCCAACATTCTCCCACTTGTTATTTTCTTTCCATAGGGGGCCACAAGAGATCTTAGTCATTTTTCTAGCCCTAAAATGTCCATTGTCTCTCTAAACTAAGAGAACTTCTCAACGCTCACAGATTTTGTCAATGCATCTATAGTATTCTTCAAAGTGTCCACCTTTACCAACAACACCTTTTACTTTTCATATCCCTCACAAAGTGATACTGAACATCAATGTGCTTTGTCTTTGAATGATATGCAGGGTTCTTTGCCAAGAAAATTGCACTTTGGTTGTCACAGTCTATCCTTATAGCTTTCTGTACTAACCCCATACTTGAACACAATCTCTGCAACTAAACTGCTTCCTTGCCTGCATGAGTGGCTGCCATGTATTCTTCCTCTGTAGTTGATAGTGCCACTACAAATTGTTTCTTACTCATCCAACTGACTGCACCTCCAAATAGGTTAAACACATACCCACTTGTATATCTTCTCTGATCTAGATCTCCATTCCAGTCTGCATCAACAAAGCCACGAATATCCAACACTTTGTCCAATCCTAGTCTTCCTTGGTAGCACATCATAATCACTAGTGCCATGCAAATACCTAAAAAACAGCTTCAGTAATGTCCAATGCTCCTTTCCTGGTTTTGACATAAACTTGCTCAATACTCTGACTTCATGTGCAATGTTTGGTCTAGTACAAACCATCGCATACATCAGGTTACCGACTGCACTTGCATATGGAACACGGGACATGTCCTCTTCCTCTTCTTTTGTCTTGGGATACTGTTTAGCAGATAACCTCACACCTACAGGAATAGGAACCTTCATCGGTTTACTATCCTACATATTAAACCTCTGCAATATTGTCTCGACATACTTCCTCTAGTTTAACCAGATCTTCCTCCTTTCCCAATCTCTTTTAATTTCCATGCCCAAAATATAGTTTGTATCACCAAGATCTTTCATGTCAAATTTGGAGGACAATTGGGACTTCAAATCCTGGATAACTTCTTTGTCACTTCCAACCAGCAACATATCATCCACATGCAAGACCAGATAAATAACATGGTCACCAATTAATTTAAAATACATACAGTGATCTACTTTACTTCTTGTGAAGCCAAGTCCCTGTATAAATGTATCAAATTTCTAATACCACATCCTTGGTGATTGTTTTAACCCATATGGAGACTTCTTTAACTTGCATACCAGTTCCTTCTTACCCTTCACCCAAAAACCTTCAAGTTTCTTCATGTAGATTTCCTCCTCTGGATCCCTGTGAAGAAATGTTGTCTTCACATCCATTTGTTCTACCTCACAATGAAAAGTAGCAGCAACAGATAAAAGTAATCTAATAGAAGTTACTTTGGCAACAAGAGAAAAAGCATCACCAAAAGCAATTCCCAACACCTGGGAATAACCTTTTACTACCAACCAAGCTTTGTATTTCTCCCCCTTTCCTTCTACATTTGTCTTCTTCTTGAAAACCCATTTGCTGCCAATGGGTTTCCCTCCAGCAGGAAAATCCACCAGATCCCAAGCCTCATTTTTGTGCAAAGATGCCATTTCATCTACCATGGCCTCTTTCCAGAGTTTTCCATCCTCTCAATCTACTGCTTCCTTCACAGTTTTGGGATCATCATCAGTAATAGACAAAGAAAAATTTGAACAGAAAGCAGATGGACTATACATTTTTGGTTGCCTTCTTTCTCGAACTGATCTTCTCACACCTGAAGTTTGTGGCTCTTCATCTTCTGATTCCTCCTTTTCTGTAGAGTCTGATTCTTCCTCCTTTACCTCCAACTCTATCTTCTCAGGTTCCTTTCATTGGAATTCAAGTTTAATAACATCTTTTACCTCTCTGAACACCACATCTCGGCTATACACAAGCTTCCTTATTACTGGGTTCCAAAGCTTATAACCCTTTAAACCATCCTTATACCCAATAAAGATGCACTTTTCAGATTTACTATCCAACTTGGTTCGTTTCTCCTTTGGAACATGTACATACGCATCACATCCAAATACCCTCAAATGTGAAAGAGAGGGTTTCTTACCAATCCATACCTCTTGAGGAGTCTTATCCTCCAATGTTGATGAAGGTGACCTATTGACTAGGTAACATGCAGTATCCACTGCCTCTGCCTAGAGTTCTTGTCCTGGCACCATTGAGCATGCTTCTTGCCCTTTCCATCAATTTCTTGTTCACTCTTTCTGCAACTCCATTTTCCTGAGGTGTATATGGAGTAGTCTTCTGCCCTGTATACCATACTTCTTACAGAATTCTTCAAATTCCTTGCTGCAAAACTCTCCACCATTATCTTTCCTTGGCACCTTTATCTTCTCCTCTGTCTAATTTTCCATGAGAGCCTTAAATTATTTAAACCTGTAAAGACTTTAGATTTCTTCTTAAGTAAATATATCCATGTATTCCTTGAGAATTCATCTATAAATGATACATAGTACACAGACTTACTTAGTGATGGAACCTTCATAGGTCCAAACACATCACTATTCACAAGCTCTAATATCTGTTTCGCCCTCTTACTACCAGAGGGGAAACTCACCCGATTCTGCTTCCCATATACACATTTTTCATAGAAATCAAAATCTAGAGAGCTATTACTCATACCTTCTACCATACCTCTACCATACTTCTACCATGGAGTATTCGAAGACCCTTCTCTCTAATATGTCCAAGCCTTTGATGCCACAACATGGTCTTCTCTCCAGAGACTACTAGATTTTCTACTCCACTTTCAGGAACCACAGAACTATTGCACCCATCAATAAGAGTGCTACCTTGTAGCATGTACAGAGTTCCAATCCGAACTCCACGCATCAATACCAGTGCTCCCCAAACCATTTTGCAGGTATCCTTCTTGAACACTATTTTTACACTTGCATCATCCATCTTGATTATAGAAACTAGATTTCTAGCTAATGCAGGAATATGTAGAACACTTGGAAGTGTTCTAACCCTTCCACCTTGCAACTTCAACTTTACTTTTCCGCGACCAATGATTCTAGCCTTCTTGTCATCCACCAAGAATACATCACCACTATTATAGGAAAAAATGACCTCCACATCAACTCAGAGGTGAAAGACAACATGACTAAAGCAAAGACCACAATTGCAGGCCTTGATTCCACACTAATGCTCCCTGCACACTGCTAACTTACTTTATAAAGCTTGTTACCAAGCATAGAGGAGTGTTAGTCACCCTGCTAACTCAAGTTGTTAGATCAGGGGGAGCATTAGTGAAACTAAGAGAAGTTTAGTGGGTCAAGCCAACGAATCTGCTCACAAATATCTAGATATTTATCCCTAAATTTGCTCAAGAAAAGCAAGGAAACTCCAAAAATCGAATTATTTGGGGAAATTCCAATCTAAGAATGAAGGAAAATTGGAAAAAGCTTGAAAATAGGGCAGGTTCATGGCTTTTTCCCTAATGAACTCTAGGAGGAGCTTGGCAGCCCTAAACTCAATTGCTACATAAGCAATGAGAGGGCCATTGTGAAAGGAGGTTAGAGCATTTGAAAGGATAGCCCATTAAGGTATTGTGAACTGTCATATACTTGAAGAAGTGAGCTAAAAGAGAGAGAGAGAGAGGAAGAAGGGGCAAGGGAAAACTTATACAATGGATGGTTGTAATCACTCTTCCATTATAAATATAGAATTGGAGTTGTGTTCCCTACTCCATAGTGTCGGTAACATTGTTCATTGAGTTGTTCATTTAGATACTTGTCAAGTTGAGTAGTTTAAGTTGGATACAAATATATGTTCATTGTGCATTCTTATATTAGTTTTCTAGATTGTATGATGTGATTGTGTTTGCCTTTCCTTTGTGCAGGAATTGTCTTAGAGCTGGCTTTGGAGGATTTCTTCTTGGCTGCATTGAGATCTCGAAACAAATCTAGAAGGAGATTTGAGGTAAGCACTCTTTCCATACTTGGTCAACTTATATTTGATAGATGAACATGTTTATAACTTGGTAGCTTCTGCAGATAATATTACAGTTCGTTAAAGGACCTGGGAAGGCCTTTGAGGGTAGTTTTCATTCTCCATACACTGTGCATTTTACCCTATAGCAGAATTGGCAACTCCGTTGGGGACTATACATCTAGTTCTTGGTTTAGCTGGACTCCTCTCAGTTCTTCTCTTTCTTCTAAGAGCTCCCTACTTCTTCAAATCCTTTTCTGATCCACCAAGTATCTTGTTACATCCTACTAGTTTGCATTCTCCTCAGCAACTGATCCTAAAGGCCCTTTGTTTGAGAAATTTCCCTCACTAACGCAGGTTACCAGGCTAAAGAAAGCTTTATAAAGCATTGTGCTTATGTACAGGGAGCGTTAGTGGACCAACTAACTCTCTATTTATAGTGAAATAGAGTGTTAGTCTCCCATTTGCATGATTTCTAGAAGAGTTTGTGGACCAAAAGGGGGGTGGGGGAATTTTCTCATGGGATAAAGTAAGAACTACAACTATATTATGTTTTTCTCTCTTAAAATACATTTTCTTTGAAAGAAAGACTGATAAATTGTATTCATCCTTCTATCAAAATAGTTGTAAGCTGCTTCATTTTGGTTTTCAGTAGTTGTTAGGAAATATTAGAAAAAGAATCTTTTGGTTATGCAAGTGTTGAATGGCTTTAGATGCACAGACGAATCTATGAATATATGAAAAGATGAATATGTAGAATAAGACTTGTTTGCATAAAAATTGAAAAAAAAATTCAGAGCATTGTTCTGCATGATTTATTAAGTCAAGAGTCTCACCATATTCATACGTCAACACCCCTACTGATGACAAATAATCAAGTACACTTAAAATTTACATTAAAATCAACCGGTTACTCTTTTGAGCAAACCAACATTAGCTAGGCTAGGATCTTGGAATAATCATGTGAGTGAACTGCCCAAGGTTGAAAACCAAAACTAGTGTTGTTAACAAGTGAAAAATCCTTCTGCACTCAAATTACCAGGACCACTCCCCTAGCAATAGAGCGAAATACGAGACAACATCAGACTATAATTGAAGGTAGCCTGCCTTATCTTACAAATCCTTTAGTCATTCTATGTATTGGGGATCCCTTCGGGGATTTTGGAACTGAGTCAGGGACTCAGATATCCTGCCCACACAACGTGCTATCTACGACTATGTCCACCTGGTAATTTCTGTGATTTGAGGTATCTCTAGTGGCCAAAACTTCTAGGTACTTACACAAGGTGACTGGGACGGGCTATCCTAGTACCTAACATAGACATATCTACTTTGTCTTCAGTTTTTGGGAGGGTTCTCATCTTCATGAGAGTACTTGGCCCCTCAATCTGAGGTTTGGGTGAAGCTCTAAAGTAACTATAACCGTACATTTGGCCATCCTTCTCTGTTATTCACTGAGATACTTGGTTTCATCTCTAATGATCGGTGTTTATAAGACAAGGTACTTTCCCTCTATTTGCTAATTGATATATTTAGTGTATTTTTTATTTTTAGGTACCTGAGTGCTATCATTTTTGAGACTTTAAAGAATATCACATTAAAAATTATTTGATAAAACTTAATGGTCATTGTGGCTACATCTGGCCCTCATCGTCACTCCAAACAATTGTTAGTACTTCCTCCACTCATTGTGGAAGATCCATCGAGTTCCACTGACTCGGATTCCTCATCTTCAAGGAATCAGTGCCCTAAATCTCACACACGATCTGTGCGGATGACCAACGATTCAAGTTTGCCAGAGGATTTCTTCATGCGAGGATTTCTTCCTCACTTTAACACTCTTCTCACAAATTCATCGGACCCTATCGTGGTTCCTTGGTACCTATACTTCCTTCTTCAGTAGGTGGAACTTTCCCATCTATCTAGTCGATGACTCATGGGTTGTGGAATTTTAGAGACAGTGTTGGTCCTCTACCACTTCCCCAATCAATAGTCATCACAACACCGGTAATGTGGAATCCCGCTACCCCATTTTTCCCAGGTATGACAACTCACATAACACCCTCTTTAAGTGGAACCTAGCAGATGCCGGGTTCCACTCCTGTGGTGCCACAATGCATACCTTCGACAAGTGCCACATACAGTGCTCCATATAACACTCAATGTCACACTATGGGTGTGGTTCCCATTTACCAACAACACGATCAGCCACCAATGTATAGTTCCAACCCCCAGATTCAGATATCTGGGAGGGTTCCCAATATGCACATGTCGGTAGGGAATGTCACAGTTCCCCCCTCCATTCTTAGGTGTGCATGGACAGTCACTAATTGACATGAGTGTTCCCTCTATCAATCAAAGCCAAATTTTAGTTCTATGTCGGTCAGGAACCAACAATGGGTTCCCAACCAATCCATGGGGCCTACCTACTCACAAACTCAAATGAGTCAAGGGGGCACCGCTTATACTAGGGGCAATTTGATTCCCTAGTATCAAAATCCTCATGGAAATCCACTCTACAACACCATACTGTAAACCAACTACTACACCATGCAACCCATGTACACTATGGGGAAGAAAATGATGGGAGGAGCACAGATCTCCTCAGGTCATCCGTCGTCACCATGGTCCAAGTCGGGGGCACCTAACTCTTTGCCTTTTTTGGCAACATTGGATATTCCTGACTTATACAAGCTGACAAACAACCCCATCTACCACAAATTACAATGGTCACTGATCCCACATAAAATACCAGCAGACATCCCAAAGTTCGATGGAAAACAAGGGGAGGATCTGGGCACCCATATCACCACCTACCATCTTTGGAGTGTTTCTAACTCCATGGTGGATGATAGTGTTTGGTTATGTCTTTTCCCCGCACCCTTACTGGCAATGCAGAAAAGTGGTATATTGAGTTACCACGCACGTTAGTAAATACCTTTGATAATTTAGCGATGGAATTCTTGAAGCACTTCCAGCTACCTATCCGCTATGAGACTGGGACAAAGCTCCTCAATCCATTTTGTCAAGATATCGCCACCCACATCTCCGATCATATTCATGAATGGAGATGTAGGCAGAGGTTAGTCAAAGTTCCCCTCGCAGACTTTGTCTTAATGGACTGGTTCTATAGGTCATTACCTCTGAAAATCGCTAGAGATGTCGCTCTAGGTGGTGCGGTCACAGAAGACCAATCCATACATCGTGCCCAGCACTTAGATTTGATATATTCACATCCTGGTACTCTTTACAACATAATCCCAAATGCCCGTGTCAACCCCAATGCTTCCATTACCACCAAATCGACTGCTCTTCCTACCATTGTGATAAACTCTGTGCAGTCTACACAAAATCCCAGTCGTAAGAAAAAGAAGAATAAGAAAAAGAATGCTCCTTCTGAGGAGCAGTAAATAAAGTAGCCCAACCCAAAAATAGAAGGTTGTTGCGCCTATTGTTGATGAAAATGATACACTTGCCAGATTTCCTTACAAACTCTGTGTTCAAGACCACGGAACCTGGTGTTGTCCGCGTCTTCAAGAATGCACAAAGTACCTTGCCAAAAGGGATACTGGTAAGAACCTCGTTGTCCTTATGAATCCTTTTCCCACTCAGCAGCAACTAAATCTTATTACAAACCAACAGCAACCCACACCAGGGGGAAATGATGGTTCACAACATCCTTCAGCTAGTGAAGGATCTTCTACCATTTTCACATTTGAAATGGTAAAACTCACCACCAAAGCCAAATCTTATGGAGCTCCTGTCGCTCCAGCAACAGAACCATCCTTAGGTCAAAACCCATTGCTGCCCACCGATTTGCATATCGAAAGGCCGATTGAGGACTTTGTAATTTGACCCCCAAAAGGGGCACTTCGACGCACAACGCACAATACATTGCACGTGCCGCCCAACACTACAACATCGTAGAGGATTTGGCCCAAGCACCATCAACTATGTCGGCGTTCGAAGTATTACAAACATGCCCCACCCAATGGAAATCTTTGCTTTCAGCTATCGAAGGTATTAACCCTACGGATTCCACGCTTGCTATTTTCAACATGGACAAGTTTAAACCTCCCCTTTCCCACCAGCTTGCATTTCAGGGGCATATCACTTCAAAATGTAAAGGTATACACAGAACTATCATCAATGAAGGTGCTTCAACCTGCGTCATGTCAGCTTCATGTTGGCTTGCCCTGGGTTCCCCAACCCTATCCCCACCGTTGAACTCCCTTAAAGCTTTCGACGGCCATACCTTTATCCCAAAAGGATACCTAGCTAGTTTTCCCATCACTTTGGCTAGGAAAACAGTAACGATGGATGTAGAAGTCATGGACAAGAAACTTGACTATAATCTATTGTTGGGTCACAGTTGGACATATGCCATGATGGTCGTTGTATCTACTGTCTTTTTCATCATCCAATTTCCATTGGATGGAAATATTATAACAGTAGAGCAATTTTCTTTCTACACCCCTGATTATTCACCATTACCAGGTGGCTTTGTACCCCTAGTAGGAGGTGGAACTGAATCTTATGTCAGTTTAGGTACTGGTCTATGGAAGGCTTCTTCCCTCATGGGTTGTTTCCCTCTTTAGTCATTGAAGGTTTCATAGATGGTCAATATGCTTTCATCTATTCCTCATGGATAGACCGATCCATGGATCCTATTGGCTCCTTCAGACATTGAGACATACGGAGTACAAATGCCACTGTCACTAGCTGAATTGGCCTCCAAAGCCATTAAAATTGTATTCAAATCTCCAGTCACTTTGGTTTCAGCCAATGGTACCACTGCCCCTCCCATAACCGCTCTTTCTTTCGATCCACTCAATCAAGTCCTAAAAATGGACGAAGCTATTAGAGAGATCATGAGGTTAGAAGAGTGATGTTGGGAGGATTCACACCATCATGTTTTGATATCTAATTCGGACATGATGCCTCTTCAAATCCTATTGCCTAACGCACATGAAATCGTTTCCTTACCATATACGACTATCCAACTTTTGGACTCGGAAGGAAACAGGGGAAATATTTCACAAACATTTCTCCCCGATATTTTTGTCATGAAAGGCATCGTGGAAAAGATACAGAGTGGAGCCAATCAAAATCCTGAGGAAATTGTGATCTTCACCTACCCGTTTAGGGACTTTTGCGATGTTTTTCCTTGGTCTTATGAGGAAATGCATGGCATAGACCCTTCGAATGTCAAGCATGAGATCGAGAAAGATCGAGCATTCTTTTTATGGTATTTTTCTTGCTCGTTAATCCAAAAAATTTCAAGTCTCCTTCATTGGGCTCGTTAAACTACTAAAACTAAGATAATAGAGCAATTTTAGAGATATTTTATTGCTCTTTAAAAAATATAAACATCTCCGAGTTTTCATCGTTATGCTCGTTAAATCTTCGTGATGATGGTTAGAGAACTTTTTGAGATATTTTATTGCTCTTTAAAAAATATAAAAATCTCTGAGTTATTATCATTGAGCTCGTTAAATCTATGCAACGATAGTTAGAGAACTTTTTAAGATATTTTATTGCTCTTTAAAAAATATAAACATCTCCTAGTTTTCATCGTTGAGCTCATTAAATCTATGCGATGATAGTCAGAGCACTTTTTGTGATATTTTATTGCTCTTTATAAAATATAAACATCTCCAATTTTTCGTCGTTATGCTCATTAAATACATGCAAAGATGCTCTGATCAACTCTTTTTTGATCTTTTTCTAGCTCATAAACTGAAAAAGACCAAAGGCGCATTCTTTTTAGGAACTTTTTTCTCACTCTTTAAACTAAAAAAATCCCGAGCTATGTCTTGCTGCTCGTTAAAACTTGTTAAAGATGACCCGAGCATTCTTTTAGGTACTTTTCTCACTCATTAAACCGAAAAATCCTGAGTTTTTGTTACTAGGCTCATTGAAAATATACGGCAACAACAAGAGCACTTTCTTTTTTGGGACCATTTCTCGCTCTTAAATCGAAAAATCCTCGAGTTTTTCCCCTTCTTCAAGCTCGTAAAACTATGAAGAAGGAATGAGCTATTCTTTTCCGTCTTTTTCTCACTCATTAAACTGAAAAAGATATCCTAATTTTTCTTCATCTAACTCATTAAAAATTTTGATGAAGGTATTGAGTTTGTCATCGCGTGAATCATTAAAAATTCATGACGAAACATGAGTTTAGTCCATCGCCTCATACTTGTAACAAAATGAGGTCGACATCTATTGGAAAAAGGTTTCTCTTTATCCGTGTTCAATAGATTAAAAGATGGAAAAGTAACTGATCTAGGTATACTATTAACCTTTTGCCACACCCGGTTAACAAGTATGACAAAGGGACCACCATGGAGTCACTCTTTACAATATTTTCAGACTCTCTAAATATGAAAAGACCACTGAGTTGTCTAGTCTAGACTCTTTAAATTACACAGACAAGATATAGAGTCGTTCTTTTTACAATATTTTTCAGACTCTTAAAACATGAAAAAATCGATGATTTTGCTTGTTTGGACTCATTAAACTAATCAGAGAGGGAAAAGAGTCATTCTTTATGTGATACTTTTCAAACTCTTTAAACATGAAAAGATCGATGAGCTTTCCCATCTGGACTCATTAAATTAATCAGACGGGGAAAGTGGACAATACAACTGTATTCTATATTTGAAAGCGTGGTTTGGCAGCAATCGTTCCCTTGAACATGGCACTCCCTCAAATAAACCTTCATTTTTATGGCCTCTCAATGTGAACCCTACCAACCTATGAGTTTTATCCTATATACCCTGATGTAATTGCATCTTTGTATCCTAACACTCTGTAGTGTTCTTGAGTCTAGCGTTGTCTAGTTAAAACTGTTGTCATGCCTTCTATTGTTCAAAGGTTACCATTTGTTTCCTCTATCAACCAATCATACATATCCTTTCATCATGCCCTCCGTTGTTTAGACCCAAATGCTCAAAATATTCCTCAAAAAACAAAATCATTCTTGTTTGGTTTCATGTCGACTGATGTAGGACACATCACTGCCTACCTTTCAACAGGTTTCTTCCTATTGACTTCAATGCTCTATATAGGAAGATAACCCAGAAACACATTCAGTGCCTTGGTACTTGCAAACATTAGTGGCAAGTTACCTTGTGTTTGATTAAGGGTTTTCATTATTAGCTCCTGATTAAGCGATTCTACAAGTGTTCATCGACAAAGAAATCTTTCACACTCACTAGTTTGCATTATGCATCTTGGAGACCATCACCATTATCGGTGGCCTTCCTTGCATCTGTTAACGATATCCATTATTGACTAGTAATCAGATGATTTCGTGCATGTTTGACATCAAAACATCTTATCACATGTACCAATCTATCTTGTTCATTGAAGCGGAAATCAAGACCTTGGGTAGAGGCTTGCATCATTCAGCCTTGTTTCCTCTTCCAAGCTGCGGATATTGTTCTTTGGAGACAACTACTTCAGGATGATCTATTATGACATTGGATCCGTTATGTGCTTATCGACAGCCAGCATTGTTATATCTCAGAAGAGAAAATTACTATGACATAGCTACTGAGCATGGGAATGTCCGACTCAGGACATGATTTTAGCAATTTATATATATGTATCTGTGTTGTATCAGGTTTTCCTTGTTGCTCGAAACTTATCTCTCTCTACAAAATTTTGATAGAAAATTACAGTTTTAGTAAAGTATTTTTACCATCATCTCTGCCTCTGATCTCACACTTTAGGGGGCATCTATTATAGGACAAAATGACCTCTTCATCAACTAAGAGGTGAAATACAGCATGACCGAAGCAAAGACCACAATTGCAGGCCTTGATTCCACATTAACGCTCCCTGGACACTGCTAACCTACTTTATAAAGCTTGTTACCGAGCATAGAGCAGCGTTATTCACCCTGCTAACTCAAGTTGTTAGACCAGGGGGAGCATTAGTGAAACTAAGAGAAGTTCAGTGGGTCAATACAACCAATCTTCTCACAAATATCTAGATATTTATCCCTAAATTTGCTCAAGAAAAGCAAGGAAACTCCAAAAATTGAATTATTTGGGGAAATTCCAATCTGAGAATGAAGGAAAATGGGAAAAAGCTTGAAAACAAGGTAGGTTCATGGCTTTTTCCCTAATGAACTCTAGGAGGAGCTTGGCAGCCCTAATATCAATTGCTACATAAGCAGTGAGAGGGCCATTGTGAAAAGGGGTCAGAGCATTTGAAAGGATATCCCATTAAGCTGTTGTGAACTGTCATATACTTGAAGAAGTGAGCTAAAAGAGAGAGAGAGAGAGAGAGAGAGAGAGAGAGGAAGAAGGGGCAAGGGAAGGCTGATACAATGGATGGTTGTAATCACTCTTCCCTTATAAATACAGAACTGTAGTTTTGTTCCCTACTCCATAGTGTCGGTAACATTGTTCATTGAGTTGTTCATTTAGATACTTGTCGAGTTGAGTATTTTAAGTTGTATACAAATATATGTTCATTGTGCATTCTTATACTAGTTTTCTAGATTTTCTGTTGTGATTGTGTTTTCCTTTCCTTTATGCAGGAATTGTCTTGGAGCCGGCTTTGGAGGAGTACTTCTTGGCTGCATTGACATCTCCAAACAAATCTAGAAGGAGATTTGAGGTAAACACTCTTTCCATACTTGGTCAACTTATATTTGATAGATGAACATGTGTATAACTTGGTAGCTTCTACAGATAATCTTATAGTCTATCAAAGGTCTTGGGAAGGCCTTTGAGGGTAGTTTTCATTCTCCATACACCGTACATTTTACCCCATAGCAACCACCATCATATTTCTCATACTCGCAGAACCACTCTCTATGGGGAGTGAAGTGAAAGGATGCACCTGAGTCAATCAACCATGCCTCGTGATCTACATGTGTACTTCAAGAAGCCAAGTACACGTCCCCACCTTCATCTGAGGTGGTTTTTGCCTCTGCAGAAGGTGTATCAACAGATCCCTTTCCTTTATCAGGAGTTTTAGCTTTATAGTACCTTTTGTAATGCCCTTCCTTTCTGCATTTCCAGCGCACCACCTTTACGGGTTTTCCTGGAGATTTGGATCTCCCTCTAGATTTAGATCTCCCACTCGATGACTTATTTTTGTTTCTATTCTGGGATTGTCCTTGTATAGACAAGGCATCACCATTTTTGCTCTCCATATTTTTCCGTCTCATCTCACCCATCAGCAAGGATGAGACTATTTCATGAAAATGCAAGGCAATTGCATTACTACCTATTGCAATAGACAGACTATCCCATGAATCTGGTAGAGAACACAAAAAACTGATGTACTTATCATCATCTGAAATTTTAATATCAACAGATGCTAACTAACTTACAATAGTATTAAATGCGTTCAGATGCTCTGTCACCAAGTCTCCATCTTTCATCCTCAGTTTATACAACTTTTTCTCAGGAACCGTTTATTCACCAGAGACTTAGATTGGTACAAAGTCCCTAACTTGTCCCACAAAGCCTTCATCGTAGCTTCCCATGATACATTCAACAATACTGAATCTGAGAGACACAATCGTATTGTGCTCTTTTCCCTCTGATCCAACTTATTCCATTCTTCATCGAACACTCTCGGTTGTTTCGTACCCAGATCTACCACGATCCACTGATCTTTATCCACCAATAGATCCTCCATCTTGAGTTTCCACAACTCAAAACTTTGGCCATTAAATTTCTCGATCTCTATCTTTCCACTGCTCGCCATCTCCTTTCACCAACAAAATCAATCTTGTAGATCTCCCACTGAACAGGGTTTACCACAAGCTTGAGTCAAACCCCTCAACAACAAAGGTGTCCCCGTGAAGCCAAAATTGCTCTGATACCAAATGTAGGTTTTAACCCCATACAGAAATTACCTGCATACAAATTCTAAAACATAGAAAATAAATAATGCAAAAGCATAACACATAAAACACATATACATAGAGATTTTTCCCTGGATCCCAAAACCGAAACTACCATCTTGATTTTTCATTATGTTCCTTTCAATGTTATAATACATATTTATACATGCCAAAGCATCCAATACCATGGACTGAAAACCATCACATCCAAAAAGCATGTGCAAAAATCATGCACAAAACCAAAGGTGGGTCCGCCCAACCTAACATAGGGTCCAAAACCAAAATTTTCCAGGGCGCTACCCCGGACCCCATAAATTGGGGTTACAGGTACCCCTCTAACCCTTGGTTAACTATGATGGCTAGTCATGGAAAGAATATAACACAACCGAACACGCACATAGCATCTCTGCAGCCCTTGAAGTGCCTATAAATAGGCTGGCAGATACCATGCCAGCGTGCGACGTGCGGGTCTGCAACTCCTGCAACCCTTTCTAGATAGCCCGCAAGATGATCTATTGTTGCTGCTCAAATTGTTGCAAGGCCTCCATGGTGACATCCCTCACTATGTCACCAATATCATCCAAGTTGTCCTCTGTTAATGTGATGGGGTCCATTAAGGTCTTGTTCACCTTTGATTTCTTCTTGGGCCCTCCTTTCTCCAGCTCCCTTGGGCACTTGATGTGGGCTGACGTCTCCTGAGGGTCTGCATCGTGCTGCTCTGTCTCCTCCTTTGTCTCAGCTGAAGGCAACCTCAAACCTTTGTTAGAGCCCTACTCTGTCCCACCTATCTGCTTCCCTATCTGCTACGTGGCTTCATGCTCCACTTGGGCCTTATCAGTAGCCTCTTTTTTCCTATTTTCAGCCAGTTGTGCCATCTTAATCTTGCCTCCTCCTTTTTCTTCTATGCAGAAGACTTTCTCCTTCGTACAACCAATTCTATGGTAGTGCGCCACTCTACTAGCCATCGATCAAGCACTGCATCAATGGCATCATATGTTGCCAGATAAGTCAAGTCGTACCATTTCAATGCAAGGTCCTTTTGTGCCCTGATGGATACTCAATGGAAGTCTACTTTAAATGTGGTGTAGCCCTGCAAGTTGGCATACACTGTAAGCAACAATCACGGCTTGTAGTTGATGGCCATCTAGATGTCCATCTCCATCAAGATCCAAAAGATCTTGTTATCCTTGACTCATTGCGTGTCCTTGGTCGCCCACAACGAAGCGTACTTTGCTGCTTCTAGGAGGTCTGGCACAACCAAGGGGAACTTGTTGTCTTCTGGCAATTCCCATGCTACTACCACAATTGATAGCAAGAGCCACGTGTAGTGGAACGTCTTGCTGAGATCTTGTGCTTCACGGGAGTTCGCCAAGAACGCTCTATGAAGGTATTTTGACTAGTTGAAATGGACTCCTTCAGTGCGCTATGCTAATAGTGTTGGCATTATGTTTCTGGTATGGTTATATGTTACAGATGTTGTACTTGATGGCAACACCCATGGCATGGCTCTCAATATGATGAGAATTAAGAAGTACGCAGGAGAAAAGTTCACGGAATTTTATGCAGAGAAAAGTTTATTTCATGTGGGAAAACTTACCTTTGGTCCATGGTAGTTAGTCCTTGGAATTTGAACCTATGGTTTTTGGACCATGGCATCTCGAAAGACGTGTTGATCCCTAGTATTGAGTTGATGGTATTGGTTTGTTATGGTTTTGGCCCGTGGTATTGGTCCATGATTTGAGGAAGAGCTTGCCTATATAAAGCAAAGGAGATCATTTGGCTTGTGTATGCTTTTTGGGTTGAATATCTTAAGATCTGAAATATTGGGTTTTTGTTTCAAAAGCTCGATCTATATGAAAGTGAAGTGGAAAGCGA
>APFE031252990.1:58790-69914 GCA_000404065.3 Pinus taeda | reverse complement strand
TTATGCTCTCGCATTTTTATTTTTCATGTGATTTAGAATTCGTATGTAGGTAATTTTTGTATGGGGTTAAAACCTACAGGAGTGCAATGGCTACAATCCTTGGGTACAATAGCTTTTAGTTTTCAAGAAATTTTCATGAAATTTTGTGCAAAGGAAAGGAAGTTGAATTAAGGGGTATTGCAGGGAAACCGAGAAAGATAATTAGATCTAACGGTATGACAAAGCTTATAAAGAAGGAAAAACAAGGTGTAAGTGCACAATTATGTTCACTAGAGGTTCCTACATCGAAATCATCTATTTCTCTAGATCTCCAAAAAGTCTTGGACAATCATTCCAAGGTATTTGAGACTCCCAAATGCCTCCCACCTATTCGTGATCATGATCATGCTATTCATTTGATTCTAGGAAGTTTTCCTCCAAACATCAGGACGTACAGATATCCCTATGCCCAAAAGAGTGAAATTGAACGTATGGTTGCAAAAATGCTAGCTTGGTATAATTCACCTAGTCAAAATTCTTTCTCTGCCTTCCATAGTATTGGTGCCACAAGAACAATGGTCATGGCACATTGTGTCGGATTATAGGTGAGCTCAACAAGCTCACTATTAAAGATAAATTTCCCATTCCTATCCATGATGATTATTGGATGAATTGCATGGATTAATTACTTCACCAAGTTGGATCTTTGTTCAGGAATATCATTCAAATCAGAAGTTGATAGAATGAAGACAATTCTGAAAACACATTTAGAACTCATGAGGGTCATTATGAATTTTTGGTCATGCCTTTTGGCCTTACCAATGCACCTTCTACATTTCAAGGTTTGATGAGTTCCATTTTCAAACCCTTCCTTAGAAAATTTGTGTTAGTATTTTTTGATGATATACTACTCTACAACAAGTCTTGGAAGGATCATGTTCAACATGTTGACAGGGTGCTCAAACTTTTGGAGGAGAAACAATTATATGCAAAAATATCCAAATGTTTCTTTGGAGTACAAGAGGAGGAATATCTGGGTCATATTCTATCTCATGAAGGTGTTAAGGTAGACCCTAGAAAAATTAAAGCCATTAAGGAATGGAAAATCCCCACATCCATAAAGAATCTGTGAGGATTTCTCCGGTTGACGAGGTATTATCGCAAGTTTGTTAAGAATTATGGGACAGTAGCATCACCTCTAACAACATTATTGAAGAAAGATGCATTTTCATGGACTCTAGAATCAACAAAGGCCTTCGAACATCTTAAAGAGGCAATGTGCCAAGCACCGGTCTTAGCTATGCCAGACTTCACAAAAACCTTTATTGTGGGATGTGATGCTTCAATAAATGGAATTGGTGTTGTTTTAATGTGAGATGAAATACCCATTTCTTTTGAAAGTCATCCAATCAAAGGAAATTATTTAGACAAAGCTATTTATGAGAAGGAAATGTTGGCAATACTACATGCGCTTAAGAAAAGGCGACCCTACCTAATGGGAAGACACTTCAAGGTAAAAACGGATCATGATAGTCATAAATACTTTTTAGAACAAAGATTATCCTTTGAAGAGAAACAAAAAGGGGTCACAAAGATGTTGGGTTATGATTTTGAAATCATCTACAAAAAAGGGAAGAAAAATGTTGTGGCAGATGCACTCTCAAGAAAGGATGAGGATGTGGAAGCATTACTATGTGCCATTTCTATTATCCAACCAGATTGGATAAATGAAGCAAGGGATGAATGGAAGAATGACGAAGAAGTATGGGCACTCATTCAAAAGTTACAACAAGATCCTTGTACATTTGATACATTTAGCTAGAAAAATGATTCATTATGGTACAAAGATCGCTTATACCTATGTAAGAATTCCCAACTCAAACAAAATATTCTTATGGAATTGCACACTTCTCCCTTAGGAGGGTACTCGGGATTTTTAAAAACTTACCACCGGGTTAAGAAGGATTTTTTTGGGATGGCCTTAAATCGTATATTCAAAATTTTGTGGTGGAATGTTTGGTTTTCCAACAAAATAAAGTTGAAACAATTAAGACTCCAGGTCTATTACAACCTTTATTCATTCCAAGCCAACATTGGGAGGAGGTTTCAATGGATTTTATCACAGGTTTACCCAAGTCCGAAGGAAAGAGTGTCATCATGGTGGTAATTGACAGACTTACCAAGTATGCACCCTTTTTGTGCATTATCACATCCATTAAAGCCAATATAGTTTCTACTACATTTATGGAAACAATTCAAAAGCTACATGGAAACCCAAAGATTATTGTAAGCGAAAAGATCCCATTTTCACTGGAAATTTTTGGACATAATTATTTTCTTGTCCCGGTACTCAGTTAGCTCATAGCTTATCTTATCATCCTCAATCTGATGGGCAAACTGAGATAGTAAACAAATGTTTGGAAGGATATCTTCGTTGCTTTGTATCTGATAAACCAGACACAATGGGTCAAATGGTTTCCTCTGGCTGAATGGTGGTATAACACTTCTTCCATACTGTAGCAAAAATGACCCCATTTAATGACACTTTATGGATATCATCCACCATCCATCACATCATATTTTAAGAGAAAATCTAAGGCTCAAGCAGTGGAACATCACATCAAAGCATCAAAGCAAGAAGTTCTCCAACTCTTAAAGGATAAACTCACATTGCACAAAATAAAATGAAACAAACAGGAAGATCAAATCGTAGGAAGAAGTTTGATGTAGGTACTGGGTATCCTACAGCTACAACCATATAAACAAATTTCCCTCAAGCAAGCTAATAAGGATAATAAATTATCACCAAAGTATTATGGTATGTACAAGGTGTTGCAAAAGATTGGTACTATGGCATACAAATTGGAGCTTCCTGCATCTTCCCAAGTGCACCCAGTTTTCCATGTTTCATATTTAAAGAAGGTTACAGGTGACAAGCTCCCAGTTCAAACAATATTGCCAGAACTTGACGAGGAAGGAAAAATCATATTGGAACCGGAAGCAGTCACAGAAACAAGAACTTGACAGTTACGAAATCGATCAATTTCGGAGTATCTCATCAAGTGGAAGAACTTATCTGCTGAAGATTCCACATGGGAGGATGAGAATTTTATACAGAAGCATCCAAAACTATTCAAGCATCGAGGAAAACGATTTTCAGAAGGAGAGGGGCATGTTAGGTCCCTATAATACTGGTGATTCCCCCATTAATATTGTCATTGTAGCCCTTATTGTTATTATTGTGCCCCTATTGTCCCCATATTGTTATTAGTGTGCCCCATAGAAACCCACTATTGTTATTGTTGTGCCCTTATGTTATTACTGTTATGTCGGCTTGATTATATTATGACCCCTTAGACTCCTATATATAGAAGGGAGGTTTAGTCATTTGTATCATCCAAGAATTGTTCATTTGTGTAATATAAAGGAGGTTTCCCCCTTGAAGAGGCTGAATTACATAATTCTTGGGACTTTTAATTAATAACATAAGCCTTCATGGCCAACACGTTCTTCATGCATGGATTATGAATATTTGTAAGACTATTTTTTGGATGTTTGTATTTCATGTTTACTTCCATCTGTGCTAAAGTAGTTGAACTATTTCAGTTATTTTAGTACTTATGTTATTGAGAATGTGCTATAATGGTTGTTATCATTGTCCCATCCTTGTGGACTATTTTGCAGAATACTAGACAAATGTTTCTCTTTGATTAGTTGTAATGACTGTCGCATCCCTTTTGGACTATTTAGCTAGATGTTAAATGGATCCTTCCTGGTTGTGTGTGTCTCTACGAGGGTGGTACTATTACTTCTCTCTTAGAGGCTCACTTTACTCTTTCCCTCCGAGGTAGAAGAACTTTGACACACCTACAAACAAACACTCACCAAACACACATTCTTTCTTTTCAAAGGCACCATTACACTCCTCTGTCTTTTTGACAATTAGATTCGAGACAAATCTTTAAGAATTCGACAACCGGGCCATATTTTGGATGGGGTTCCTATCCCAAAAGATGTGAGCTTTTATTGGGACCACATATTGGGGAGACCTCTTGAATATTGGCGGGTCAAACACTGTCAAAATTTTTGGTGCTATAAGGAGGGAAACTAGGTTTTTATGGTGGATAACATCACCAAATCCAATCTTACATCTTCCGGCCAAGGCAGTAACATTCCTAGGATCTCCCCTGCTCACATTCCAGAAGTTGGTGAATCTTCTCAGCTCGAGCTTGTATACACTTTTGAAATCTCTTATGATCAAATACAGACCATCCATTCTATAACTCGTAAATTTGGAAAGGATATTGGATTAATTCTGGGAGTACACAACCTCCCTTATTTTCCAAAGAAAAACCCAACCACCCCTACCAAGATAATGGTTTCTACGATTGAATATTTGGTTTTCACCACCCTTGAAGAATTAGCCGATTTTGTGGAAAATATTGAGAAGTTATAAAAACCTCCACCATACAATGATGGTGATGGAGATAACGTTGTACTCTCAGACAACTCTTTCTACGGGTCAGGCGGTGAAGAATAAGAAGAGGAAGAAGAAGAATAAGAGCCGTCAAATTTTGACAAAGAGGAGGAGGACAATGATGAAGATATGTCATACCAAGATCTGGATTGGATGTTTATGGGGCCACTTGCTATACTAAGTATTCTACATAAGATGCCAAGACATTTGGAGAAGCTTTTAATGAAGTACAACCCTAACAAAGCAATGAAAGCAAAGGACCATATGGAAAACTTCTACCTACATCTACAAATTCTAGAGCTATGTTACAATGATGTTGCATGAAATTTTTTTCCGTGCACCTTAGATGGCATATCAACTGTATGGTATCATCGTCTTCCTCTGAGTTAGAAGGGGTTTAAGAAGATTTTTCTTGAAAAATTTGTTGATGACAAAACCCTGCCATGTTGTTGAAAGAGTTAGGAAATGCTAAGATGGAGCATAAAGAAAAGGTGAAATATTTTAATTAGAGGTTTAACCATATTTTGAATAAATTCCCAACAAATAAAAAACCCCATGACTCCATTACAATCAATTACGACACATCTTCCTTGCCAACAAGCATTGCACAATTCATGAAGAGAAATGCGAAAGAAACTCTTGCAAAAAACTATGAAGAGGCAATCGCAGTTGAAAAGGAATTGCATGCGATTGGGGTAATTGTAGATGATGAACTGGCTAAAGACTCCAAATACATGGGCAAATAGTCTCAGGCCTTCGTAAACAAGGACAAGGAGAAAGAAGCTATTAATCTTGAGATCTTGAATCACACCATCAAGACTCTACCAAATGAGTGGGAAGAATTGAAACAAAGGTGAAGAGAGACCACCGTGATCAGAAAGCCTCCCAAGTTCAACTTGCTCAGAAGGATTACCAACTCCAACAACAATGGTAACCAACCGGTCATGTCTGTGAAAATCACAAATGTTGTGTAGAATGTTGAGAGTATAGGCATGGACCAGTACTATTAATTTCATCAAGAATATCATTCAGAAAAGACATGCCCACAATGGAACTAAAACATGAATGCTCTTTCTATGCATTTTATTGAAATAATACTTTCTGATGAGTAGACCAAGCCTGAGGAAGAAAAGCAAGAAGCATCTCCAACCGAAGAAACTCCAAGCATAGGGCATGTAGTGAACACATTCAATTGCATACTCACAGCTGAAAAGAGCATCACCAAAAAGTAGCCACTGAGTGATGGCCCAAGATAGAAGTAGAACAATCGGTATAATTTGAGAAGCCAAGGGCCGACCAGCGAATAAGAGTTGACGAAGCAGAAATTGAAAGAGAATTTTTTAAGGAAGATTAATCCACCCGTAAAATCAACCCAAAACACTCAGAGCAAGTCTGGAAATATAGTTACAAAAAAAGTACTTCCGCAAGCAGTAAAATCAAGTCCATCACTCTAGAAGTCGCAAACCAAGTTTCTCCTCCAGACACTTTGACAATCTCCCCTACACTCAATTACAACATATTTGAAGAGATGAAGAAAGCCTGCGCGAATACTTCACTTTTTGAACTGATGAAGATTGCGAGCAGTGGGACATTCTCCTATGCGCAATCGGATAGTCGTCGTCAGGTAATGACGCTTCTTCGCAGAAGGGATCTGGTAAGTCCTATGGTCCCCTCGAATATGTACTTAATGCTTTAATGATGGATGCAAAACACTCTGCCCTCCGTTTCTGTTAAAATTTGAAATTTTCAATTATAATGTACACAATTGCTTAGTTGATTTAGGTGCATCGATGAATGTAATTCCATGATCTGTCATAAAGAAAATCAACACAAAATGGGATAAAACAGATGCACATATCATTCAACTAGATAGGACCCTTGCCCATGCAATTGGTGAACTCAGAAATGTTCTTATTATCTCATCATCTGATCACCTAGTTCATCAATGTATAAATATAGTAATTGTGGACATCCCAGAAGCATATAGTGTATTGTTGAGCAGGGATTGGTCCAACAAGCTACAGGGGTATCGTGCAGAGTTATATCAAGATGTGGTTCGAAATAAGTCTACAGCTAAGAATAACTTTAGTGTGGGTGACTTAGTCTTGAAGTGGGAAAAAGCTCATGAGGACATAGGAAAACACACCAAGTTGCAATCCATATGGATTCGACCATTCACTATTAACAAAAATTTTGGCCAACACACATATTGTCTGCAATTACTAGGCAAGAAGATTTACTCTCTCCCTATTAATGGCCAATACTTAAAACATTATTTTCAATGATGATCTGGGGCTAGTCCCTACGCTATGTACATAGTATTTTCTTGTTCGTTTGGTTTGTGGTTTTTTTTCATCATGTAAATAAGTGTTGTGTTAGGAAATTATATATTACAGAGCAATGGAATACATAAAATATTGTAGAAATATAAACACAGAAAACGCTTAAAACAAGAGAGACACAGATATACGTGGTTCACCCAGTTTGGGCTATGTTCACGGAGAAACAACCAGTTCTTCTTTTCATATTATCCAACAAACTAAAGAGGTACAACCTACAACGGATCCCCTGTAATTCCCTCTTTGCTCTCAATATCCTCTCTCTTCCTCACTTAGAATACAGATCTGGATAGACGCAATACAATTCCCTCATATATAGTGAGGGGTTGCCTTCTAGGGAAAAAACCCTAAATCAAACATAACTTCTACCGTCAGATCTCCGCCTAATGAATGACCCAGATTGACTACCAAATTACAACATTTTACAAGGAAATTTTACATCTATTCTTAGCTTTGGGGGTGTTGCCCTCGATCCCCCTGCCGGGGGGGGGGGGCTCCCAAAGTTCATAGCCACCCCCCGCTAGACCCCCTTGCAATGAATATTTTATGGGCGGCGTTGCCGCCCCATTACCAACTAGCATCCAATGTGACGATACCTTGGAATACAGAAGATAATCATGCTCCACACCCAAAAACCTCCCACTTGGAGACTGATTATAACAACTCCACCGCTGCTTCATTTGTTGGACAATGACTCCACTTTGGACTTCGCTATTTCTCATATTCTTCATCATACTTGAAGACCGATTGAAACTAAGCAAATTCTCAATTTCTCCCTAGTTACAACTTTTGTTAACATATTTGTAAGATTCTGGCTAGTGTGTATCTTTTCCAGCTTCAACTGTCCATCTTCCAACGCTAACCGTATGAAATGGTACTTGAGCTATATATGTTTAGTCTTGGAATGAAATGCAGAGTTCTTTGTAAGATGTATGGCACTCTGGCTGTCACTGTATAACTTGCCCAACTCCTGCTTCTTAACCAATTCATCCAGAAACCTTTGTAACCAAATCATTTCTTTACTAGCCTCTATAGCGCAACATAATCTGCTTCTATTGTTGAGAGTGCAACAACACTTCGTAGTTTTGAGACCCAACTGACAGCTATTCCACCTATAGTAAACACATTCCTTGTTGTGCTTCTCCTATTATCTCTATCACCCGCCATATCTGCATCAACATATCCCTTTAGAACAATGTTTGAACCACCAAAGCATAATGCTTGATTTGTGGTACCTATCAAATACCTGAGAATCCACTTCACCGCCATCCAATGTTCTTTTCTTGGATTGTTCATGTACCTACTTACAACTCCCACTGCATGTGAAATATGAGGCCTTGTGCATACCATTGCATACATTAAGCTTCCAACTTCTAATGCATATGGAACTTTAGACATATGAGCCATTTCTTCCTGAGTCTTGGGACACGCCTCCTTACTTAATTTGAAATGGCTAGCCAAAGGTATACTAACTGGTTTTGCATTCTGCATATTAAACCTTTTCAACACCTTTTCTATGTACTCACTTTGAGACCATGTTAATTTGCGATTCTTCCTGTCTCTAGTTATTCTCATACCAAGGATTTGTTTTGCAACACCCAAATCCTTCGTTGCAAATGAGTTTGCCAATTTTCTTTTGAGCGCATTTATTTCCTGCATGTTAGAACCTGCAACAAGCATGTCATCTACATACAATAACAATATAATATAGCTGCCATCATTTTGCCTTTTGAGATATACACAATGGTCAGAGTAACATCTAGTATAACCTTGTTCAGACATAAACCTGTCAAATTTTAGATACCACTGCCTTGGAGCCTGTTTTAATCCATACAAGCTCTTCTTCAACCTGCATACTAGTTTCTCCTTCCCTTTTACCTCATATCCTTGTGGCTGCTGCATATATATCTCTTCCTCCAAATCTCCATGGAGAAATGTTGTCTTTACATCTAACTACTCAAGATGCAAATCTTCAACTGCTACTAGACTTAAAATAGTTATGATTGAAGTCATTTTAACAACAGGATAAAATATCTTATCAAATTCTATACCATTTTTCTGTGCAAACCCTTTCACCACAAGTCTAGCTTTATACCTTTTTCTACCTCCATCTTCTTCCTTTAACTTGTAAACCCATTTATTCTACAATGTTGTTTACCTGCAGGCAACCTGACTAAGTCCCAAGTCTGGTTATGTGCTAAGGAGTCCATCTGTTCTTTCATGGCTTGCTCCCACTTCTTCCTAGTTTCTACCTGCACTGCTTCTTCATAACATTCTAGTTCACAAAAATCAGTCAACAATACATAATATAATGAAGGAGAGTATTGGTCAAGTGGTCTACTTATCCTGGTAGATCTTCTAACACCACTTTCAGGTGTTTGAGGTGCTTGTTTCCGTTGTGGTTTTTGTTCTGGCTGTTGATCATTATGATTTTCAGGCACTATCACTTTTCCTGTGATCTCGTCAAGCACTATGTAATCTCTGTTTTCTTTTTCCTATTTCTTTTCCTGCAACTGATCCTTATACAAAACATTTTCATTGAATATGACATCTATGCTCCTAATGCTTTTGTGTTTTTCATAAGCATAAAAGTGATAACCAAAATCATTAACACCATATCCAATAAAGGTACATTTCTTTGATTTTTCATCAAGCTTTGTTCTATTTTCTTTATTAATGTGGACAAAGGCTTCACAACCAAAAGTATTTAAAAAAGAGTAGTTTACCTTTTTACCTGTCCATGACTCCTCTAGAATACCACCATCCAAGGAACCTGAAGGCCCTCTATTTATTAGATAAACAACAATATCTACAGCATCTACCCAAAATTGTAAAGGCAATCCTGCATGCAATCTCATGCACCTTGCATGCTCCATGATTGTCCCATTCATCCTTTCTAACACACCATTTTCTTGTGGTGTTCCTGGAACTGTCTTCTCTCTATGAATTCCATTCTTTGAACGATACCTATCGAACTTTTTGCTGCAATATTCACCTCCATTGTTTGATCTAAGTCACTTCAACATTTTTCTTGTCTCATTTTCAGCCAAAGCTTTCCATTTCTTTAAAGTATCAAATACATTATATTTATTTCGAATACAATAAATCTAGGTTTTTCTGGTTGCATCATCAATAAAAGTAACATAATAATGAAAGCCACCAAGAGATGATACCTGAGCAGGTATCCATACATCTGTATGCACAAGCTCTAATTTTCCGCTCTTCTTTTCTTTCCCAACTCTAAGGAATCTGACACTCTTCTGTTTTCCATAAACACAATTCTCACATAATTTTAAATCAGCATGCTTCAAACCTAGCAACAAATTTCTTGAGTGAAGAATCTGCATCCCCTTCTCACTCATGTGCCCAAGCCTATGATGCCACAATGTCGTATCTTCTCCTGTAGAGGTTAAAGCATTAACAGAATTAGAAATACCATTGCACGAATACAATGGACCAATCTTTCCTCCTTTCGCTATTACCAAGGATCCTTTAGTGACCTTCCAGGTTTTATCTGTGAAAGTACTTATGCAACCTTCACCTCCCAACTTCCCTGTTGAAATCAGATTTTTCTTCAGATCTGGAACATGCCTTACCTCCTTCAATAGCCATTGATTTCCATTCTGTTGTTTTATGAAAATTGTACCCATTCCAACAATTTTACAAGGTTTATCATCACCAAATCGAACCTATCCAAAATCTCCTTGAACATAATCATGAAAATGTTTCTTATCAGGTGTGGCATGGAATGAGGCCCTTGAATCTACCACCCAAGCATCAATAATATTTTCTAATGAAAGAATCAAAGCATCTTGCAACACATCACCTGTTACATTTGCTTCATGATTAGTTTCTTGCTGTGTGTCTCCTTCTTTTCCCTTCCGAGACTTGCAATCTTTCTTCAAGTGTCCTTTCTTCTTGGATTTCCAGCACACTATCTTCGATCTGGACTTGGATCTGACTTTTCTTGACTTACTACGATATCCTGGGGTATTTCCTCTTTCCATTTTTGTTCCCCTAGTCTCTGCAGTCAAAGCATTGCCTAATGTCTCACCAGAGCTTTTTCGTCTCATTTCCTTGGTATGGATTGCATCGTCAGCATCATCAAGCTTTAAAGTACTAGATCCAGAGACAGAGTTACTAGTGGCCATTGTAGGTTTTAATCCCATACAAAAATTTCCTGCATACGAATTTTGCATACGAATTCTAAAACACAGAAAATAAACAATGCGAGATCATAACACATAAAAGACATATACACAGAGATTTTCCCCTAGATCCCAAAACTAGGACTACCAACTTGATTTTTCATTATGTTCCTTTCAATGT